>RXPK01002671.1:0-88580 GCA_004143645.1 Protaetia brevitarsis | reverse complement strand
GTACAGTGAACTACTAAAATATGAACAATGGATTATTTTAAAGATAAAAGTAAAAGGAATCTTAATATTTGATATGAATTACGTTAATATTTCTTTCTCAACTTCCTAAAGTCGCCGCAAACGCAAATGAACAAATGCGTTCACATCGTCGTAGGAGATGGCAACGAGAGGTTCCGTCAATGCAATTTAGTGGAATCTCGGCTTGAAATAATTAAAACTAAGCAAGACGTTTCAATTTTAATACACACTTCTTTCAATTGCTTATAGTGACATTATTATTGTAATATTAGAATTTCATTACTCATACTGACATCGTCAAGTGGAAACGTTTTGCGATATAAAATAATTTTAATTATCCCAAACCGAAATTTCAGTAAACTATTAAATAATTACACAATCACGGCTATGAAATAAAATATTAAGTATTCCTTTAAATCACATATCACATTTTTTTTAAAAATTATAAAAAATAATATCCAACTTACTTCCTAAGATTATATTATGTTTCTTTATACATTTTTTTAATAGTAAGTAAGGATAATATTTAATACATAATTGTGTCTGCCTAAGCTTATCTCTAATCGTTTACAAGATAATATCAATTATAAAATAAATTATAGCACAAAATTAAGTATTTGTTAGGATCTATAAATGAATAAATTACACACGATACTATTTACATTTTTTGTATTACAAGCATTGTATTATATCTTTTACTAAATACATATATTAAAGATCTATCTATTTAATTTATATATTTGGTAAAATATACTCATATACTCATAAAATATATTATTAGGGCGAAAATAATTATGTTAAAAGTATTTCAGAATACATTCTCAGAAAAAAAATACTCAAATAAGGTGAATATATATTTCTGTGAGCCGTCCATCCTACGGCATTATTTTATTTTACTTGCTATTTTCTTAACATCAAAGGCACGCACCGCCGGCGCCGTCTATAGATAACACGTGCTTATTATACTACGCTCGCACAGTTCATAGATGGTGTATACTTTTCTCTCTTAATTTATTTTCCTCTCTAAATCTGACGCAAGACTTTTGTCTTATACAGTACTTACTTTTACATCAGTTCTCGGGCAATCGATTAAGTTTTCAGCTAGGGTGTTGACATCTACCGTGATTTTATATTCATTGATTTTGAATACTATTATGTAATTACATGATATTGAAACATTAAAATAATTACAGTTGATATCTTCTATTTTCTTAAATAAATGGAATCGGACATATGGCCCTAATGTTTTCCTAATTCAATGCTAAAGTATTATTTAATCATAAAATTGAATGAATGAAAATTAATTATATAACGTACCCAAATGCAATTTTTTTTTTATATTTAAGTAATCTACTTGTTGTAGTCATTTTGGTATTGTTACTTGTTGCCTGTATCTTTATTGTTTACTTACTTTAATTACTAATTTTGCATTTTTTTTATGTAATTAGTACATTACGAGTATAAAGACAACGTATTATTAACACTAAATTATGGTCAGGATCATTGTCATTTTCTCTTTGTAAGGATATTACTTACTGCTGAGCTTAGTTGCAATGGGGGCGAGTGGAATCAAAATAGAATAGAAATACCATGAAAAGGAGGCACTGCACATGGTTGAGTCGTGCAATAATAATATAGCTTTTAAAAGACCTTTTGGCTCTGCTAATTTGAAAAATTCTCATTATACACAAGTAGAACACAAGGAGAAAAAAAGCTGATATAAAACTTCTACTGCTACCTTTTTATCTAAATTATTATATTATAATTTATGGAGTTAAACATGAACGTTTCTATGCGCGTGTTAATGGTTACATATTTTCAAAAATAAAGTTGCTGAGGTTAATTAGAACTCTCAACGTAAATTTTGAATGATATTTTCTAAAAGCTACAAATTAAAGATATATCTGGTGAAGACGAATTCTGAAGAAACATATTTTTTAATATACTGTAGTTGACAAATTTTAATGTTAGTATACCTAGTGATCTTATACTATGCATAAAATGACCTTGCAATACGCACCGATGCCAATGTTGAAACGATATTGGGCGTTTTAGGCATGTGGTGGGAACGGCTATATGTTTCTATTTTAAATCGGCGCACTCTTTCTCACTCTCTGCTTTCTTATACTATAATTAAATGTTGACGATTACAATATAGTTTTTTATGATTTAAATCATAACGATGTCATGAAATTATGTTCTCGTTTCATTTAAGCATAGACAATGATTTAATTGTAAAAATTGATAATAATAATTAAAAATCTCACATATATGTTTTTAAACTCGGTAAACGAGAGAAATGAATAACTGTATAACCACCTATAACTATATTAAAAGGTTGTGCAAATATATTGCAACATATTTAATTTATATTGTAGCCAAGAATCTTGGTTATTCTATCTAGTGATCTCATAAGAGTTTTTTTAAACTACACTGAGAAAAAATTTAATAATCATAAATAAAAATACAATTATCGCAAGTAAAAAGTTCAGCTAGATAGGGAACAAAAGACAGATTACTTAGTACTAGTAACAAAAGAAATCCTAAACGCTGATACTAACAAGAAGCAATCTAAGTTACTTACGGTCTGCTTCATACCGGTAACTTATGAAGCTACTTATGATAATTAAACTGAAGTAGTTAAGCCAAAGAATATATGTAGTTGCAGTAAGCGAAAATTTGCCCTTGTCAAGTAGTAGGTGTATTGCTGTGAGTGAACTATTCTATAACAGCTATCACACCTTCATAATTAATACAAGCTATTTAGATTACTTGTGATAAGGAAAGAGTATCATTAATGCACGTCACTAAATACCTGATATATAGAAGGTAATGATTTGCTATAATATACAATATACTTACCTTAAATTTGTTGTTTCAACTATAGTAGTCGTAGGGAACGAGGAAGTTTTAGTGAATATTTATTAAGTAACTTACTGTGTACTACTGTGTGAATAACTGATAAAGTACAAAAAATAAGTGCCGGAAATCTTCGATTATTTATGTAACCGCAACTATAAGTATTGCGTACCGAGCAATCCGTAATTCAAAATTGTTAATAGTTTTATTTTGTATAGGACAAACACAGTGACTACCTGATATGAATGAAAGATATTGGTTTCACTTTAACAACAGTTTTTTTAAACATTTTACAACGTAATGACTCATAAAATATATTCCTTAATAATGAAAAAATGAACAAAGCAATAATAAAAGAAAAGGTAAATAGGGCCCCCTTGAAACGTTATTTAGTTATTGAAATTATTGAATCTAAACAAAGGACAAGAGAAATATCTTTGAAGTTAAACAAAATTACTAGCGGTAAACTTGCGGTTTCTGTTGGTTCTTTGCACTGGGTGTTGTCTCGGCGAGTTGATCGTTCATCGGCGTACGTGGAGGTTATGTCCGGTGATCGCCTCGAAAACGACTTCTTCGTCGCGGTATCCCTAACTGCAGATGTCACTTGGACTGTCAGATCACTAGCGACGGCATCCACACTTTAACTTCACCAGCGGGCGCAGATATCATCACAATGATGGGGAATTCAACGTGGTGGGAACGTGGTTTAAAACTGCAATCTTAAAACATCCGATTTCTTATAGGCTCGGTACTTTAACTTTCGCTGGATTCTTTATACCGATGGGACTTGAGTTAACCCACTCGGTATTTTTAATATATTTGCGTTCCAACTGGCCTACAATGGCCGTACTCCTTGGCCACACTTTTTCGACGACCTTTTCCCACGTCCGTAACTCTTACGTAACGCTAGCCCGCGCCTGCGCGCGTAGCCGTCTCGGAGACTATTTCATTACTCCGCCGCATTAGCCAATCAGGAATAGTAAAACAATCACGGGGTGGCAGCAAAACTCAAATAATCATCTTGTGGCAAGTTGTTACCTACTTAAGAAAATACATGAGTTTAATAGCGATCAGCATTATTGTTACTTCTACTAACTATGTGCTGTAGTTAGATACAGTACCAGTAGTCATAAGTAATACTTTACTTACCACAAATTTGTGAGGTACGCTGTGTAATTGCCGTTAATAAAAGCACTATTTACAGTAACAACTTGCATTTGGAAGTTGGGGAACTGGGTTTAGTTGTAGGTATTAATTAACGAGAATAGTTCCAAGTAAAACTTTATCTATTGTAAATAATTTTTTATCAAGTAAACGCTTTTCTTAGCCCATTTTTCTCGGTGTAATCATCTTCCATTTCTTTAAAATGTCACGTTCAAATCTTATAGTTAAAATGATATAATCACGTCCAACTGTTGCAACTTTCTGGACTGTGTATGTTTTTATTATTTTGATTCAGTTTAAATCTTTAAAAATGGTTCAGACTATCCTATATGTAAACCACTGTAACTAAATTCTCAATTTTTTGTCAAAACTCCAAACTTGTTGTTTTACATACCGAAACGAAAAATAACTGTTTATTTTAACTAGGCGTAATTCATTAATTTAGCTATTTAATGGATTATATCAAAACATAAATGGTTAAAGCTGTAAAATTCGCATCAATATGAGAATCTCCAGTAAGAAATCAACAAAAAAAAATGGTTTAAACCTGAATGAAAAACATTGACAGAGGAATAGATGAAAACGAAGTAACAGGTAATCTCGCTATAGGGAACTCTTTTCTGTAACAATAGTCCAATACTGGCGAAACTGAAAAGCGGGATGGGAAGAAAAACAAATATTAGAAAAATCTCTAAGGAATGAGTCAAGTTAAAATATATAGTGTTAGATGGCGATCTGTAAATGCAGTAAGAATGCAATCTGTATATGCCTTTAGATTGCAGAGTATTATTGTCCTTAAATTATACATACATGCCTTAAGCTTTATCTATTTGGTTAAAAAATAAATAAAATTCATTAGCTTTGTTCTGCAGGATTCATACGTGTACAGTACGACTCAAAGACCCTACTGCATTGATCTGCTAGCAGAAAATTATTGCTTTAACTGTTGCAACGATTATCTGTAATCAGCGCTAACTGTACGCGCATCCTAGGATTTATTATACTGCATAAAAGTGGCTTTGTTATCACAAGGAGAAAGAAAGATATTACTTATCACGTGTATGAAGTACCATACTTTAAGAGTATTTATTTAAACGTATTTATTATACAAATATTTTGTAACATTTCGTTTCGAGAAAAAAAATATCTAGATTATGTTTCTGTTTTATGCTCTCGATAAAAAAATATATTGTGATTTTCAGCACTGCTATTGCTGTTTATATGTATATTAATGATACATTAATGTAAAAAATATGACTATTTTTTTATTATTACCTACATGTTAAAGAAATCTTTGTTGAATATTATCATATTAAACAGTGAAATGTTTTCTTTCCTGATGGCTTGATAATGTAAATGACCCTTTGTTATGAACACTGTTGCTTATATTGAGGCACTATATGGATTAAGAGTTTCAGGATGGATATTCTACCCGTGTTTTCTGGGTGTGTATCTATAGTGGATACAATGAAGATTAACCTGCTTTCAATTGGGTTATGTCGTGCTGGTTCGCGAGGTCGTTTGCGTAAAGTTAATTAATTGACCTGTACACACGTGCCTACGAACAGGGTAGGGAATAATTATATAAAGACTAATATTAAGAAAGAGGAAGCCTTTAAAAAGTTGTAGAAATTCTATTTGCCTTATTAATAAATTAATTATTGGAGGTGCCATTTTAAATTAAAGCTATAACGTTGCAGAGTAATAACTATTTTATTTTGCCATCTAGGCTACTTTATTCCAAATACGGGTAGAATATGTAAATTGCCCAAAAATCAATATTTAGGAAATTAAGTTTCTTTTAATGTTTGAGTGAGAAAAATATTACATTTGTTTTACATGTTATTTCACGAATTATCTATGAACATTTGAGATATTTGAAGTAGTTTTCTAGATGGGATGACATCCTTTTTATATACCCAATAAAAGTTTTTTTTTTATATAATTCTTTTCGCAAGCTTTGGCTTCGTCTGATATTTTCGTCTGTTTTTTTTTATAGATCAATAATTTATGTTGATATGACAAATATATTTGATAAGCATATCTCATATTGCTCGTATCTAGATTAATATATTACAATACAGATACCCAAGCACTTAAATTTCACACAGATGAGTAAGACCTTTAATCTGTGATTTGTCAGCTTGTGATTTCAAATTAAATGATTAAAAAAAATATTCTAAAAATGTAACGTGAGAAACGAGGTAAAGGTCAAATGAATTACAAATATCAGCGTGCCAACGTATTTTACTGAGTTGCCGTTTGAACTCGTTCTTTTAAGTTTGCGCACTGTTATAACAATATTTTATACCTGAATGTTTACGTTCCTGGAATATATCCTTGACATTACTCTATTTACTTTTATGGTTAATTTTAGAAGTGCCTAATTGATGTATCTGCAAAAAACATTGTTACGTCATATACCCCGTCTGTAAATTATAAATATTACAATTTAAGATATATGCCAATTGTATTATGATGAACTGCAAACCAATGATCGAAAAATAGTGTCACTGACATGAAGACAATTGATAACGAATATTTTTACGATATCAATTAATCAAACAATTGTAATAAATATAATAAAATCTGTTTGCGATTATATCTATACAGAGATGGACTGGGTAGATTAATGGTACAGTCTGTCCATAGATAAAAACGAATTGACTTATTCACTAGCACTCGAACTTCAGAAAAGATATGTTTACGCAATTTTTTGAACATCGGTGGTTCAGAGGGACGTATTATAAAAACATTTATGTTTGAGTTTAAGATATATATGGATATATTGCAATGTTATGTGTATACTCTTATTCCGGAATAAAGTTTATTATTATATGCATACATATATATGTACTTACATTTTTAAGGTGAATACATGTTTTACATTAAACTTAACTTAAATACTATGATTAGTGTATTCGTAATTGTAATTGTGCCTTATCGGCTAAAAGTAGGGGCTAACAGGGGGTTGGTTGTGACAGGGGTAGGTAGCTATAGCGGGAACTGTGGGTAAACAGATAACGCTATATTAACGTTAGGAAGTAGCAAACGATCACACCACCATCGGCCGATCATTTACCACTTCCTAACGTTAATATAGTGTTCTCTGTTTAGCAGTAGTTGCCGCTGTAACTACCTATCCGTGTCAGAACCAGCCCCAGTCTTCCTTACTCGTGATAGATCCAAGTACAGGAACACATACATCCATATCAGATAAAATTAGAATTTTAAAATTAAAAATTTAAAAAATTACTTAAAAAATAAAAATGAACTAATTGTAAATCAAATAAAGAAAATGAGAATTGCAAAAGCAAGTTTTTCTTTTAAATACACCATTCTGAACGATTTTATACGTTGTTCCATAAGACGCTCCTGCTAATTTCGAGGTTCTAAACAATTATCTCTGGTTTAGTCCCATAATTCTTACTCTTCAAATTATTGTATACATTTAGGATGTTATTCCGTGCTGCAATGATTTCTTGCATTATCAACATCGTCTTCTATCACTACTTTCACTAACCGAAATACTACTACCCGCGAATACATCGTTTCTTCACTGTTCATCTTTAGGCCACGGTCTCCACATGCTTTTGTTTCATAAACTTAAACGTCTACACTTTGCCACAACTGTCTTCCAACTAGGTATGTTTTCTTATTTATTGCCTTTTTACATATTGTAACGAGCGCCAATTTTTAAACTGGTGGTTTCGTTAGGCGCTCTGGATGGCGCTCGCGTGGCAGAACAAGGAACTACGTGCGAGGTTCGAAAGCGGAATGACAGAGGGCAGTACCGGGTCGAAGATTCTTGATTGTTCTCTTCTCAATCTCGAAACACGCACTAGATATTTCCGGAAGAGTTTCGTAGCCCCGGCGCGAAATATAAATAAGGTGACGCTATTGGCCGGAGTCAGTCAGTCAGTCGAAACGAGTTTAATAGTGCGAATAAGAGGTTAGCGCGTGGAGATAAATACGAACGAATTAGTACCTGAAACAAAATTTCGGTGCAAATAAATTGTTTACATAAATTAAGACATTAGTACTTAAGTGATTAATAAGTAATAAGCTTTTTAGTAGTAATTAGCGAGTAATTTAATTCGTAGTATTTATTTGATATTATTTAATAGATTTTAAATAGTTCTTAAGTGTGAAAAATAAATCAAGTTAATTTAAATATATCCCCGGTTTATTTCTGTTAAACCCCGACATTTTTTTTATGATAGAAAAACCTTACAATATGTTGATTTGTACAAATTAGTTAATTGGTGGAAAGGGGTGTTAATATTTAAAATACCATTGCACAACATTCTTTAATACCATTACAAGTATATATGATCTGTTTAAATTTACTTATTTACTTTAGAATAATGAGATTTAAATTGTAGATGGTTAATTGTATTAAATAAAGCAAAATTACTCTTCATTTAAGAAAAATCCAATTTCTCTTAATACTGCCCATTACCTCACTTGCATAAGTTCTCGGTACCTGCCGCAGCAGGTAGTGGATAATCGCCGGTAATGCTCATTAGTTAAATCCTTATATCTATCCGCAGACTATATTAAAAATTATAACTAATAAAACGTAAATAGACATACATGCAATACATTAGACGATGTATTTTACTGTCCCTGCGTGAATGCCACTTATATATTTATAATACATGATAATATCTCCTAGCTCCTAGAACCAGGGTTGGGCAAATTTATTCAAAATAATAATAAATATAAATAGATACATATCTCTCTTATGCTTATTCAGACAGAATACATGATATTTTTATTAATTATTCTATTATTAAATAATATTTTTAATTTTTTATTCATATAATTATCACAATATTACTTACTGGATAATAATAATTTTCATGCAAGTAATTATGCTAATTCAAACAACTGCTTTTATTTATGATAATTTTCCAATAGCCTTTCTTTGTGAGACGAGGCCTAAGTTGTATATTATAAACTTTATATTATTCGGTCGTTGTACAACGTTCTTTTTCTTCTAATATGATGAATTTCACTACATTTAAATTAATAATACTTTTACAAAGAGTTATCTTTACATCAATTTTAAAATAAGATTTTTGAACTTTCCGTTAAGGATAATATGAATAACTTAGTACCGATTACATAAGAGGACAAGTTGTAACACTTAATTGTAAAAGTAAGAATCCAAGAATACCACAACAAGACGTTCACACAAATGTTTTGAGCTAGCCAGACAAACCGGTTTTCGAACCATGATTAATAAAAATGTGAAAGAAAAAAAGACCTGTGACGTGTTTTACAGCGAAACGAAGGTTGTATGCCCCAAATTTGTTTCTTGCGTAACATTAATATGTTGCATTATTATGGCGACTTTAACTGTGCGTACAGAAATATGTATACCTATATGTAAACCCATGATACAAGAAAATAAGGTATGCTCATCTGAAAACCAAAACTCGTCTTTTTCGCGCATGGGCCTCAGATACGTCATCACTCGGCTATCGCCATTGTTGTTGATGTATTTACCAACTATTTATTTAGTTTTTATTTAATGTTTTGTGTCAGCTTATGGTTGTAGTAGTTTCGATTTACGTGTATAGTGATTTTAGTTAGGTGTTATAAGTTCGTTTTAGGTTTTGTGTCGATAAACTGTTTATAAACGTTGTAGTGGAAATTCTTGAGTGACTTTTATTCGTTTGAGGGAGTAGAATAAAAGGAATTGATAAATGAATTTGTAAAAAAAGAAAAATAAAACACTGCACTCGCAATCATTAATTAATTCTTTCTTTTTTTTATCTGCATTTTTTTTATTCCAACACTGCATTAATGTTTGAACAAGAGACTAATAGATATTTCATTTGCCATTAAAAAAAATATGAACCACTTACAATTTGTGAAATTTTAGTGCGTGTAAGTACAAACAAGTATGAAGGTAAGAGCTAAAGAAGTGTAGAACATGTACAGCTTGTAATTATTAATGCTTTATTTGCGTCATTGCACTAAAATAAGCAAACATGAAATGTTATACTAAAGGCAAAAAATACTTTACATCAACAGAATCACTCATCACAAAGCAATAACGATTTTGCATTCAATTGAAAATTACATTTAAAAATGTGAATTATCTAAAATTTTGTTTCAATGCAAATTTGATTGAAAGAAATGGCAAAAAAAATTTATTGATTTTAATAGGATAGATTTAAATTTTTTTTTTTAAATCTATCCTTAATTTTCTTTACATTGGTGATATCTATTAAATTATTGGATTGGTAGTACTGTTTGGCCCTCAAATACGTCACACCTAGATGCGCAAGAGCATACCTTATTTTCTTGTATCAGGTGTATACCTAACAATACATATTTCTCATCCCTAAAGAATAATATGACGTACGACATCAATGACACGATATAAAACGGATTACCAAAAAGATACTATTAAGAGTTGTTCTTATAACATTTTGTTATGTTTTGAAAATGTATTCTCTGTTGTCAATAAACCACTTATTATTATTATTATATTATTATAAATCTAATATGCAGATCATCCTGATTCGGAGTTGATACTATAGATCTTACTGGATATGGATTTATGTATACTTACGACCGCAATTTCTTCTAATAATTAATATTAATCAGTGGCGGCTCGTGACAATATTAAGTGATTGGGCCAATCACGGGCCAACTGTCCTTCTCCCCCTCCATTTTATTAATTTTACAAAGTTTTAAATCAGTTTAGCTCAGCTTGTAGGAATTTATTACCTCATTTATTGCTAAGGGCCATTATTACAATCGCGATTTAAGGATTAAATATGGAAAGGTCGAGCTTATTTTTTTCATTTATATCGATTGTAAATCTAAAGTGAAATTTAAACGGAAGATTATTGATCTACGGTTTAAACGGCGATTGTAATAATGGTACTGGCTAAAATAATACCATTTGAAAAGGAGTACCGACCGGAACTTCGTTGAAGAATAAAACTAAGCTATATGGGTAATACGATGTTGAAAGTAATTACAAAAAGCGGTTATTTCTAGAAATGGTTCATATTAACAGTAATCAAAATTCTATTAATTTCAAAACAGACACAAATCAACTCAATCATATTTACTGCAACATTTTAAAAAATACATAGTAACATTACCTTGTTTACAAAAATGTTATTTGACTTTTAAAAATTCTAAATTTAAAATACGTTTAATTTGATTATTATATTTGAACTTTGTAAGTATTATTTTAGATATTTTATTACTATTGGTTCATATTCTTTATAATATTGTAGATGTCCTCCTGAGGAAGTCATAAATATATGACGAAATACTGAGGCTATTTAGCAGTTTTATTTTAAAGACCGTATTACCCATATAGCTTAGTTTATTCTAAAATAATACCGACACAAAATATTGGATGTACACAAATTTAGAAGCCATTTTAAAATGAAAAATACATTAAGTTCTTATCAGGAATACTTATCTACCTAAATATGAATAACTAACGTATTGTCTTCAGAATTGCATATATTTAGCTTTTAAACTGCACGTACATGAGCCACTTCTTTAGTTTAGGTGTTTTTGTGATTTTATATCGACGGAAACATAACACAACACAGAACACATGAGTTATTTAAGCGAAGATCGTCGAGTAAAATATAATGGATATTTTATGCATAAGCCGACGTATTTCTTACAAAGAAAGGGAAACACAATCTTTATTTTCTTTGTTTGTTTACCCAAGCAAATGGCTTGTTTTTTTACTTAAAAAACTATTATTATGTATTTTTCAGGAATAACTTCCTTATTATATTTATTATTTCGTTTTCATAATTTTTACCCTAAGAAAGATATGAATGGTAGTTCATTTTGATTTCAAATACTATAGTTATTAATTTGTCATGTCATCCTAAAATAATACCACACTCTATTTCTACGATTAATAAATATTAAATATTCTTGAACCTAATTTTTATTGCGGGGAAGTGTTAAACCGAAGTCCATATGCGACGGTATCTACATATGTTGCTAATATAAAATCTTGAACCCGACTCTGAAACAATCATGATATCGACCAAATAATTGAAAATTTTAATTAAGAAGTCTTTCTTTACTATTTTGTGCCTAACCTGTATAATGAAATAACTATACCTGCACACTTATTTGTAATGAATATCTTATTTTATTTAGCATGAAGGCTTACTGGAGATACCGCTGGAAAAGAACGCATCTCATTATTACCTGATGGAATAAACAGGGGCAATTTTTATTAACGGGAAAAGTTCAAATATTAATTTGGCCAATTTTCGCAGATGATTGAAGCATGGGACATAGTTCATCCTAAAGCTAATCGTGCTGACTGTACCACATCCTAAATTATATTTTGAGAAATTGTGAGGCTTTTGAGTTATAATTAAGTTATGCTATTTTTTCCATATAAAAAAAATCCAAGTGCCATAACTTTCTAAATATTTCTTATATCAAGAAAATGTACTTACCTGACATAAAATGGTTATTTAAAGGGAGAGAACATGAATGCACAATCACTTTTTTTTTTATAAAGACGAAAAAGTTTGATTGCCTAAGCTTATAAATATTTTCAAAAGTTTTGTGGGATAACTTTTCAAATAGTTCATAAACAAAAAATAATCATGACATAAAAGGAAAGTTTCGACTAGTAGAATACGACACGGCGATTAATTTTCCGGAAGTTGTACAGAGCTGGTCTTAATTAATGTCTCCCCCTATGATGGAAAATTAATAAAAAAAAATGGTAGTGTATGTAAACGATAACAAGCTTCTATATATGTTCTCTAAGGAAGGCTTATATCTACGCAAACGGACAGAAGCCGAACTGTCTATGACATCCAGGGACCGTAGTTCTGATATCCTTTCTGTCATAAGGGGATACATTAATAAGATCACCATTGTACAGTCAACAGTTTTTGAAATATTTTTTATCCATTGACTTAATCATTTAAACGTTAAATCAACAAACAAGGCGTTCTGTCAATAAACCGCAAATGTTTTGAGTCTCAACATGTTGATTTAACAACCAACTTCTATATTGACATTATTTGTATTTTTGCTTGAACATTATCTGACATTTAATCGTTTTTGACTATTAATTTTTAAATTAATTTGATTAGCTTTTTATCCGTTGTTTAGTACTTGCTATTTTTTGTTGGCAGTAACGGAGAGGGGAAAATACTTACTAATTTGCTTGGAATTTCGAAAATTTTTTTTTAAATTACAAGCAAATTAATATCATCTTTTTTCCCTATCCGATACTACCAAGAAAGAAATAGTACAATCCCAGTTGTATTTAGACCTATGTTATTCTTAAGAATTTGTGACATCATTTCCGAAGCATCCACTATTTGTGTACCTACAATATGCAATACAACCTTGATGTGAACTGATCATGCTCAATTAATTTAAAAGGTAGTTGTTAGTTATTTATAGTCCTAGGCGCAATAAACAATCCCAAAGAGTGGTTACAATAGGCGGTGTCTGTCATTAATTTGTTCAATTATTTTTATGAGTGCTTTTTATGGCATGCACAGTTATTGATTATTTTCTAAGTTCTTATTGCTAACTTGTGTGAACATATATTTAACTGGTATATACATGGACACGCGTATATACATATGTACATATGCATACGCCCATGTTTTTTTTTCTGTCGGTAGCATTTGACCTCGTTTAATTCAACTTATTTGTGGCAATCTTTATTAAGGCCCTTCTTTAATTGAACGTAATGTATGCGTCACGCATTACGAAACTGAAAAATTGTGGCAAACATAACCAGCTTATATTTGGTACAGTAGATTTCCTCTCAACCGGCTTAATAATTTCAATTTAATACTTTAAATTGCATGAATTGATAGCACTTCTATATTATTATAAAATGGACCATTATGTGAATTTCAAATATAAAAAAATAAGCCTAAATATTATACATATATTAATAACTAGAGTAAATGACTGAAGTCACGCTTCTTAGAACTTCAGTTGGAGGTATGCTGGCTTTATATTTATATATCGGCAGAATAAATATACACCTGCTAAAAACGAATGTTACCTCCAGAATATTTTTCCATAGCAAAATGCATTATGCAAATACATGTCAGATTAACTGGTCAAAATGGCAACCGATCACGAGTGAAGTCCTGAGATGACCGGTTAAGAAGAATAAAGGGCGATTCATACTATCGGTCAGGTCACGGTCAGATCAAATATTGTTACATGCATTTTGTATTGTTTGACCGTGACTTGACCGTGCGCCCTAATGTAATTTTAACAATACAAAATGAATGTTACAATATTTGATTTGACCGTGACCTGATCGATAGTGTGAATCGGCCTTATACTGTACATCATTTGGCTGAAGAGCTATTATAAATACCGTGAAAGCAAATTTACAATACTAGTAAGGAATAAAAGCTACATACCTACAGTGGCTTAGTCTATTAAAATAATACATGATAAAAAATGAGATTTCAAGGCATTCCTCAAACAAGAGAAAATAAAACCGAAGTATCGACTGTGTCACTAATCAACTGCTAGCTGAAACCAATATTCTTGTAACGTAAGCATTTACTAGAAAAAGAGTTTCCAGGCAGATGAAAAATATTTTTTTGCGAAATTACTCTGGAAGATCCTACAGAAAAGGTAAAAAATGTAAAAATTATCTAATTTTCATTAGGACTAGCTCAAAAAATCAGGATGGATCGTAGCATTAATATGAATAACACGAAAACTGAGTTTAAAATATTCTTGAGGTAAAAATTACAAACTTAGCTCTAAAATTAAACTCTAAAATCCTATCCGGTCCTCGGACTCGTTTTTGAAACAAATTCGTTGTCAAGCACTCGACTTTCAGTTTACGATCTCCACTGAAAAAAAGATTTCTTTGTCATTATTATTCTAGTGAAGCATTTCTTTAGTTTACTAGTTTGTTCATTTAATCGAAATAAATTATTTCATTAAATATATGTAGCTATATAAGATTGCTGTTGTCCACTACTTCGTTTGCATCGGTTTTCATAAATGTGAAAACATTTTAAAACAGCAAAATTTTAATCAGTTTAACAATATTACGAGGTTAAATACAAACAAAGCTATTACGTGTACTAGCTGCCACCGCATTGGGATAGATTCGCAGGACTCACCCCGCTATGGTGTCCTGCGAGTCGCCAATGAACGACATTCACATGTCATTTTTATCTAGTAAACAAATATTTTATTGTCGCGTTTGCCATATAAGATATAAGATATTTAGCTGAATGTGCATCGTTCCTGTAATGAAATAGAAGAAGAAATGTTATGTTATATGTATGTTAATAAGAAGAGCAAGGATATTTCCTACATAAAACGATATGGTCGTAGTTAGGACCATTATATTCTCTAAATTTTTCATTTGCTAATGCAGTTCTCTTATGCATCAATACACACAATTATATATTGAAAATAATCTTTCTACTTCACAGCTTGTCATTTGAGGGAAATTAACGTAAGGGACGATATCTTAATGCTTCGGCCGTAGTTCTAAATTAATACCTATTCTTTGGGCAAAATTGCATTAGAACATATTCGATAGGATACTATAAAAATGAAAGAAAAATTGTTTCTACAAATAATAAAAACAAAGAAAGTGTAGATATTTATAGATGTAGATATTTATAAGTCTCAAAGTGCTACGACACTACCTATTCTGACTACTAGCTTACATTCAAGCAGGAAACATCGGGATACTAGCAACTGAGAATTTTAAGATTTTTTGGATGTAAATAAAGCTTTCAGAGAACGTATTTACGTTTCAACAGGATGAATTGATTCAAGGTTTAATAGAAACATAAATAGAGAGAAAAAAGCTGTATACATAGAATAATAAAATACATTGTATTTTCGATGACGGCGCGGTGTGTTCTTTAGATGATAAGAAAATACATGCAATAAAATAAACAGGGAAATATCCTCGCAAAAAAGTGAAGCAATACGAAGGACTATTGAATCCACGGCTTTATTTGAAAATATATATTTAGTTTATTTTATGTTTATTAGAACGTATGGTAGAATTTTAACAATATTATTTAGAGAAAATGATTCTAATCCTCTAATTTGAAAGGATTATAATATGCCACAAATTATTATTGCTACCTACAGGGAATACAGAATTTTAAACAGATGTTATCAGAAAAAGTAAAAGAATTATTTTAGTTGTTAAAATTAGTGATTGCTATACCCATTCCCACTTATTAATAATTTTCTTGTGGAGTTCAACAAATTAAATTCCTGTTTTGCAACTTGTGTTGCAAATATTAATAAAGCATTTACTTGTTTTAAAAAAGAAGAACTTGCACTAACAATTATTTACAATATTATTACATTTATATACATTACAAAACATTATAAGAAAGCATATTTTTCCTGTATCTGAGTTAGTGCTAAATATTTGTTTTTGAGTTTAATACATTTAATACTTTCTCATTTCTACCGCCAGAAGCTGTGCTACATAAAGACAGTTCGTATAAACAGACCAGGTGTTGGTCATATTTCAAGAAAATAGAACAACGCATTGGATCATACAGGCGATGACTAAAATATATTTTTTGAAAATACAATAAACGGACGGTTAATAAAACAAATAATTTCTTTGCGAACTTAATTGCTTTAAGAATTTTGTAAATAATCTTAAAACTGTTTCTGGTAATTTTTTAATAGATGGAAGAAAACTTTATAGTAATACAATATTCAAAAATACTAAACAATAATAATAATTAATACGTCAATAATAGTGTAGTCAATAAATCTGTGAAAATCAGATTATCCCAAAACTCGGAAGCAGTGGCGGCTGGTACTAAAGGGCACAAGGGCACTTGCCCACCCGACCACCAAGATAAACACAGAAAGAAATTCGCATGTAATTCAGTACATTATTTTGTTTTATTATTTTTACGTATTTTTATAACGATGATATCAAAGTTTCCTTCCGCACCGCAGACGCTAGCGTATATGCGAACGCTATACGAAGCGAACTATGTACCGGGGCACTCTTTCCGATGTACCTATTTGGAGTATGAATCGGACGGCTCCGTTTATCTTCGCTATATGCGCTTATACGGTCGCTTCGGGGCACGCAATGCCGTGTCCCTAGTTAACGTCTTGCATTCGTTGCGATTGCATCGTTTTCAACGCGTACCGTGCATGTGTGATTTCAAAGGCTTGAAGTGACGTTTATTATTAATGATGGAAGTTAATTGAGTGCAAAATCTTAAAAAAAAAAAACCGTTCTCATTTGAGGAAAAACTTTTAATTAAAGACAAAGGAAGGCCTATTCCTGATCTTCAAATAAACTACACTTCCACAGGTAAAACTCGATCTTACAATAGAGTATTTAATAAAAATATGAGTGGATGTGCGGATGTTCACTAACAAATAAACTATTTTGTTTTATCTGCTTAATTTTTAAGAAGTAGGTCAGTGCGTGGAATAAACAAGGGTTAAATGATTTAAAGCATATCGCAGAGAGGGCAAAGAAACACGAAAATTCCGTTTCTCACATGAAACATACGTGAATAGGTAGACAGTACTTTTTGCGACATAGAATTAAGTACAAGGAAGATGTGGAAAAAAATCGTCATATTTTGCGTCTTTTAATTATGTGTATAAAAAAATGTGAAATCTTATTCTGTGTTGGATAGCGTGAAATTAAAAAGTGAACTTTCAGTAATTTATAAGCGCGAGGACATGTGTGACGTAGATGTAGGTGGTGTTTTGCCTCTCACACACAACAACCTAAAAAAAGTTTTGACGGAAACATATAAACTGTTGGATATTATTTGTACAACCCCCATGTGGACAGCAGTGTGTGAACGATGTTTTTCCACCCTCAAACGGATTAAAACTGACTAAACGCATTTTTACAACAAAGTCATAGACGTCTTTTCCAGCATGAAAAATAGGCGAATGGATTTTATGTACAAAAAATAGGCAAGTTCTTATATTGTGCCCACCCTCTTTCATAACACACGAGTCGCCACTGCTCGGAAGGCTGATTGACGTATTTATCTATTCCTAAAGTAATACTCGCGAGTATAAATTGAACTAATTGTAAGTAAACTAATATCAAAGCAGCACTAACAAATAGCATAATTTAAAAATCCTATCACCATATGTTTTCTTAAAAAAACAATTATCTCTATATAGCATCAAACAAGTTAAATACATATATATTTCTAAATGAAGCCGTCTATTCAAGAGGCCTTTTCCTTGTTATGTATATTTTTTTGTACGAGTATTTTCCGTATTCGGTATTTCTAAAGGAAACGCCGCCACCGACACTCCAATGTGTTTATTCCTTGTATAAACTAGTGTTGAGGATCCGAATTAAAATAATCGTTGATTCCGATTATTGAAATCATCCGAATACGTGGAACTTATACGAGTATGTCTGATGGAATATGGAATCGGAATATTATTCCGAATATCATGGCCTTCCGATTCGGGTATTCCGATTATTGAAATCATCCGAATGTTTACAACACTAATATAAACCTTTTTCTCTCTATACATTTATGTTTATCTTTAATTTTTTTAGTTTTTACCTTTGATCGCAATAATACACCTAAATAAGTGATTTATGGCTTTGATAAGCGAATATGTTCTCCGAAAGCTCTTCTTCCGAAAGTGCATTTACACCCAAGAAATTTTAAAATTCTCGATTGCTGGTGTCTCGATTTTTCCTGCGAGAAGTGTAGATAAGTACATATATATTCGTCCCTTATTAATAAGATTTATGATTTTTATTTCATATATTTTTTATTAAAATATTTATAAAACATAGACGACACCAAAGATAAAAGTACCAGAAGAACCCATCAGTACAAAATCATAAAAATGTAATACTGTCAAATCTTCTAGTTTATGTTATTGGACCGACTGCTTAGTTATTTTGAGTCACAAATATCTAACCGGGTTGATGCACCTGGTAGATGCGTAGGCCACGCGGAAGATATTTATCAGTAGTATTTTTGAACGTTCTTGGTATATAATAGAACATTATAGAATAAAAACATATGTAGGCAGGACAAACGTATTAAAAATGTATAACACTTACATTTTTAATACGTTTGTCCTTACAACATATTAAAAACAACATTTATGGTTATTTTTATTAAACCAAATTATTAATTATACAAGCATCATCATCGAAAAATGTTAATTACATGCCTAAAATTATTGATTATTCCTTTATCGAGGAAGGAAGTTTTAAATTAATTGTTATTGTTATTTTATTAATCGCGTTAACGTTTGAAATATTTCTTTCACGAGAGATAGTTGCTTTTTTGAAAGTATACTTATTTTTCATATTTCTGCTTTTCTTATCGGTGGTTTGCCTTTAAGTTGCAAAATGCAATGAAGAATGTTCGTGCAAAGCCTGATATTTTAAAACTCATTATCGTATGATATACAAACACATACCTTATTTCTCCCACACACAGTTTATTTAACTAAAGCCGCTGAATTTACTGCCAATTAGCTGAGTGTGCGCCAGACTGTTTATTTCATTCTTTTATCAAAGTTGCAGTATAAATATTTACTTATACTCATATTACGATTACTAAGACTAATCTCATATACTCTTACAATTAGTTGCCTTGCGACATTAATAAAAAAAATATGGGAATATATTTGAAATATTTCCTAAAACATTCATTTTAACCAAAAACGGTCTTTGATATTTATATCTCTGAATTTTTTGACTGTACTACAGAAAGTTAGGGGTTGCTATTAAAAAAAAATAAGTTACCACAAATTGCAGATATTTCGGTTTACTCTTCTTGCATTTAATTAAATATTTCTTAATTTCATTGTTTGAAGTATGTACCCGCATTTATTAACTTGTACCAAGTTTTTGGAACACTAAAAAATTATTAAAAAAAGCAAATGTTTTATAAGCCATAAACACTAACTGTATGGTATGTAAATCCTGACATAAAATTCAGAGTAGAATCCAAATTGGAAATCAAAATTTTACAATTTTATTTGCAATAAAAAAGTTGACAACTACTTCTGGTGTAAAAGAACATTGCCAGAAGTCGACAATATTTAAGCTAAACCCTAATAGCCAAATTTAAATTTCTCGCCACTATTTTTAGTGAATTCAACGTAAAGGCATTAACATAACTATTACCGTATTTTTCGGACTATAAGACGCACCGGACGAAAAAACGCACCTCAAATTTAGAGACGATTTATTGAAAAAAACATATTATGTTACCTTCGGACCATAAGATGCAACCAAAATTTGAGTCATTCTTCTATGTAAAAAAGCGAGTCCTACAGCCTGAAAAATACGGTAATGTAGTACAAAATGGTAGGTAATTTTATATTTCGACGTTAAAGTTACTAAGAATAAATGTTGGCAAATTAAATTTGGTTATTTGAGAAGTGATCCATAGACTTACCATAAAAATTCGTAAACCTACCACGTATATATTTTTCCACATTTTTAATGGAAACTCGTCTTGACACTCGCTATATAATAAAATTTAGTCATTTGGAACATTTTGTAGTTGAAGCTTCATCATCAAATCATTGGTTGCAGGTGATTATTAAAGTTTAATTATTATCAAATAGATTTAAATTATTCTTAAACTCCTACAAGTTTCATATTATATACCTATTATACAGAAAACGTTTTATTGTAAAGAAAAGCTGGTGTTTAAATCACAGTTTGGTATACTTTGCAATACTTTCCATATAAAACTTGCAGAGCTAACTGAAATGGCAATTTATACTTATGCGCTTAATAAGCAACATTCTTTAATTTGTTAGTGAATTGTTATACTATTAGAACTTTAGGCTATAGTTCCGTAAGAGGACCACTGATTTGGCGATTTGGCGAGATGTTTTGCCTGTTAATGCCGCCGAAATAAAATAAATGAAATAGGTTTCTGATTTCTTTTAACGTGAAGACCTAATTCTGACTATTACAACATCCATTCAGGAAATGTTGAAGGAGAAGAGCATAATGTAATGCTTCAATGACACTGCTTGGGTAAGTTGTATGGTGATTGTTATTGCGATGGCAGAAAAGGTCAGACAAATTTACGGTCCCAGAAAAGCAATATTCAAGTGGAGGTTTTGCTGAAGAAAGCGAAACTGTGATCATCAAAATCATGACAAAAATTACAGGATACTTAGGATTCTGAGTACTTTAGGACGATATAACACTAGTTATATCATGGGATCTTCAAATATATAAAAATAAATATAGGTAATGTGACCGATAACAAAGACATTTTACGATATGTATAGTGTAATTCAAATTAAAATCAAACAAATTCATTACATTATTGTGATTTAAAGATTTTATTTAATAAAATTTAATAAAGCAGTTTGTTGTTTCTATATCGTCTTTTTATAATTCGGCTTTAAATGTGAAACTATTTTAACTATACAATATTAATTATTGTTTATACGTAAAGTTCCTAGGAATTTCGTCTATATGAAATATGAATTTGTTTCTATCCCATACACCAAGCAATTATAAGAAATCAATAATCAGAAATGTGATAACTTGTAATAATTCTTACAATTGTACTACAAAATAAACAAAAAATACTTTAAAACAAACAAATTTCAGTATATTGTACCGAACCGCTGCCTAATTATTACTTTAATTTACAATTGATTCATATTAACTTAACAAATAACTTTGTATTTGGCGCCTGTTTTATCTTAAAATTTGGTCACTTTTAGTAACTTTTCCTTCCACATCATTCCTACCACATGTTAAATCCGTCAAAAACGCCTCGCACATAACCTCGAAATAGCACTCTTCGAACACTGTTTTTAGTACTTTCTTTCCATTTGCTCAAAAAATGAATAGCTATTTTACACTCAGGAACACATGCTCTTTCCGTTAATATGAACGTAAATCGCCAAATCAGTGGTCCTCTTACGGAACTCTTACCGAACTTTAATTATTGCTGCAATATAGGATTGTATTCAATTCAATTATTAGTTCTTAACCCTTCGTTAGTGTGATGGGGTATGCCATACCCCAGCATGTTTGCTTATGTTTTTTTTTTGGGACTAGAATATATTTCGTTTTGAATTCATGTTTATTATTTAAAATAAAAAAAAAGAAGCAATTGTTTTTTTTTTTTAATAAATAATAGGTAGAGAATCATATTTTACCAAGGAAACATTCGATATTCGAAACCTTCTGCTTTCTGAATAAATTTTAATTTGGGGTATTACATACCCCAGGCTACGCAACTACGTATTTTTTTCCACCATACTAACGGCAGGTTAATATACGTAAATCTATAAAAAGTTCATCCATCTACATATGTATAGTACACATATATGTATAGCAATACCATAGTTTAGGTAACTATTTCTGTGTGTATCGCCAATGCTAGTAAAATATTTTAAGCTCCAAATACGAATACAAAACTGCAGAAACATAGAAACTGCTAATTAACAGTAGTAGTAGCAGGCTAACGCAATCGAACAGTTTTACACATCACCAAACGCTAGTCTGGTGGTATGTTCTACAATAAACCGCTGTTGAAGAATTCGATAATTTTTACATTCACTCATGCAAGGTTAAAAATAGGCGAAAACCATTTAACATGAGACGCCTAATTCACTTTCAGGGTGAGGTAATACTTTAATTTATACGCTCTTTAAAAATAGGCGCTGTGTGAAAGGCTGCTTTAAATTAACTCTCACGAAAACTTGACACAGGCATTAATTTCAACCGCGGGCGCCTTGCATATTACACAATTATTACACACAGACAGGCTTGTACTCATTCCCTAAGGAGCTTCTCACATTATTACATGATGGGGTGTAATACAGATGGTTTAGCCATCATTAGTCGGCCAATTAGCCATAATTGTTTACAAAGGATACATAATATACAGATATACACATATGATATATTAATACGTATAATAAAGCCACGTGTAGAAAATACGATAATCAGCTGCTGATACACATGATAAATTCTATGGAGCATGATTGTATGCTTCGTCAGTTTTCTGGCGCCATGAATGGGTGGGCGACTCAGCATCCTCTTCTTCCCCTGTGTTAACCTACTATAGTAATGAGTTGTTTACGACAGAATTTTATTGATCCAGTTTTCCCCAATGTAGAAAATGTCTTCCCTACTATAAGGCTGTAGGGAATCAAAAATGACAAACAAAACTATCGTACAATACTAAATCGAAGCAATACAACGCAAATACTACTTATATGTTCAGAAAATACATATTATAATATTGCAAATTAGTAGTAATTTTATTATTTCTTTAAATTTGGGTGCTGTAATGAAGCAGTTTCACAATCGAAAACAAGAGCTGATTACTGTTTTCAGTCCCTTTTTAATTTCGGGGTTGGGAATATTTAGCTATATATATAAGTTATTTTATGATTATGTCCGTGGTTAATCATTGTTGGTTTTTAGAATTCATATGTCCAATTTTAAGCCCAAATGTCAAATTTAAATTCAACTGTTTTGTACAGCTCCTCTCACAAAAAGGTTAACAATCTGAATCTCGATTTTGATTATATATTCTCAGGTTGAACTATACACACAACTGTGTTTATTGGAGGTAATTTTATTCATACCAGCCGAAGGGTAGCCCACATACGTAATGTTTACTCGTATTTGATAAATTCATATTTTATATCCCCTATTTGGTAAATTGTCTATGAAAGTTGCTTTGACGAGCTTGATTTATTATTATTAATTTTCAAATAAGGGTATCCACTCAGTTTAAGGCGCAACAAGTTTGCGGCAAAAACCACAAAGGAAAGTATTTGTGTTTATCTTCACTGAGAAGAAAAATTAATAATCATAAATAAAAATACAATTATCGTAAGTAAAAAGTTCAGCTGGATAGGGGACAAAAGCACAGATTACTTAGCACTAGTAATAAAGAGATCCTAAACACTGATACTAACAAGAAGCAATCTAAGTTACTTACGGTCTGCTTCATACCGGTAACTTATGAAGTTACTTATGATAATTAAACTGAAGTAGTTAAGCCAAAGAATATATGTAGTTGGAGTAAGGAAAGATATGCCCTTCTCAAGTAGTAGGTGTATTGCTGTGAGTGAATTATTCTATAACAGCTATCACACCTTCATAATTAATACAAGCTATTTAGATTACTTGTGATAAGGAAAGAGTATCATTAATGCACGTTCACTAAATACCTGATATATAGAAGGTAATGGTTTGCTATAAATATACAATATGCTTACCTTAAATTTGTTGTTCAACTATAGGGTAGTGTAGGAAACGAGGAAGTTTAGTGAATATTTATTAAGTAGCTTAAAAGTTCCGCAAATCTTCGATTATTTATGCAACCGCAACTATAAGTACTGCGTACCGAGCAATGCGTAATTCAAAATTGTTTGCAAATAATTTTTAATTACTGTTCAGTGTGCTGTAGCTTCGATTGCATTAATAATTGAAGATTAAATTCGCACTTATTTTGCTAAAGACATAATATAATATTTATTACTTAAGAAAAAAAGCAGTATTATTAGTAATAGTTTTATTATTATGTATATTAATACAATCTTAAAGACCGTTAAAGTTAGAATCTAAATAAGGTAATAAATACAGGGTGTTCCATTTAAAATGAGAAAATTACTTGTCTTTAAAGATAGCGGAAATTAAAAGTATGTTTTTGTTCATCCTGTATAATTTTTTGCATTACTTTTATTTTATTATCAAGTCTAATACTTTAGTTAAAAAATAATACACTTTAAAATATCTAGCTTAAATATGCATGACAGGCATGCGTCTTAAATTTTGGTCTACATTTTGAAGAATAGTTAATTATCTCGTAAACGAGTTGAGTTAGATACAAGAAACCTAACACCAACTTGCCTTTATTTCTTTGAGTCACCCTGTATACTTCAAAATAATTTTGAAATATGTTTTCTTTATGTTCTCTTACACCGACACACTATTAACCGGATACGAACATGGAAATTGTCTATTTTATTCCGTTTGTGCAGACATTCAGTTTAAAAAGGTGTTTCTTTAGATGTGGTTACAAAAAAAAAACGAACAAAAAACGCACTTTATCTTTAAAAGAAAAAGTTAGCTTAATTGAAGTTTACGATAAACAAAAACTAAGTGTGCGCAATTTGGCCGAATTAAATCTTTCGACCAAATTGCGCAAAGACTCAAGCAGCTACAATAATGAAAAACATTGGTGTAGTAATGGATATGTGGCTTTCTAGTGCTAGTAAAAATCAAAGAAGAAGATTTGTATACAAAGACAGAAGTCAATCAGATAAATTATGCTACGATTGCTTTATATCGATTCGGAGTAAGGGTGTACTTGTGTCAGGAACTTTAGTGTACGCGAAATAAAATGTGTGCACTGTAAATACAGATGATTTTATAAATATAGAACGAATTTCACTGTTAAAGAGGAATGGAAAGTGAAAATAGAGTGGATGAAAATGAAGCAATTAGCTGTGATAGTGAAAGAGTGAAACAGTGGATTTAAAAGTAATTAGAGACTTAAAACAATTTCGCACAGAAGACGAGGATTGAGATTCATTTAGTTTACTGAAAAAATAAAATAAAAAAATGACAAATATACGACAGACCGCCATGTTGGAATTTTATAAATAATTACGTTATTGTATTTCTTTAATCTCTAACCCGGACACCTCCCTTAACCGGACAAATAATCAGGAACAAACGGTCCGTCTTGAAGGATTTTACTGTATGTATCTTGCCTGTAAAACTGAAAATGTTGTAATTTCCTTTAAAAGTTAAATTACTATGAAATTACATGTGAAATTAAAATAAATCTTCTGATAAAAGTTAAAACCAATCATCTTGCAAAAAAAAAATTATCACATTAATATCCGATGTCTTATAAAATTTATAGTCTGTTGATATTTGCTTATCTTCCAAAAAAAAAAATATTCTCCCAATAATCACCAAATTACATGAATCCCTAAAAGGTTACTACATTCTGAGAAAAATAGGGTTCAGTTAACGTTCCTCAGTTAATTTAACGCTGTTTTCGTTTTAAATACGAGTAACGTGCTGTGACCTCAACAGGTTAATTACAAAGTCAATAGAAGATAAAGAATATGACGACTTTCCTAGAAATCGAGGGTGCATTTAACAATATCAACACGAATTCAATTATCGGGGCTTTACGGAGAAAAGGTGTCGCGTCATTGCTTCTACAGTGGGTAAGAGCCATCCTGGAAGAAGAAAGATAATGACATCTACAATTGTGAGACTACCACCGAAGCGGAGGCGGGAGAGGTGCCTACAGGGCAGAGTCTTATCTCCCTTGCGGTGGGCTACCCAGTGGACGACCTAATCCGAAAGCTAACCGGAAAAGAATTTCGCATGTAAACCGCTTTAAATACGGTTGACAAATGGTGTAAAAAGGGCGACTATCAGTCATCCTCAGAAAACACAAGTTGTCACGTTCACAAGAAAAAGAACACTAGAAGGCCTACAACCACTAGTGATAGGAGGCGAAAGGATTCCATATCTCAAAGAGGCGAAATACCTGGCGGTATGCTTTGATCAAAGACATACACGAAACCCATATATTCGGAAAACAACTAGCAAAGCCACTGTCACCTTAGCTAGGTGCAGGAGGCTGTGTGGAAGGAATTGGGGACTTAGCCCCAAGATGATTCTCTGGTTATACACAAGGGTAATTATACCCATGATAACGTACGGAGCCATAGTATGACTAAAAGACTGGCGTGTCTGTGTGCCATGGAGGCGATGAGATCGACCCCTATCACTGCAATTGAAGTAACTCTAAACCTGCCACCGCTACGTATTTATATACAAGGAACCAGTTACAAGGTCTACAGTACATAGACCTTTGCATAGTCCAGTGCAGTAAATCACACAGCACTGACTATCAAAAACTATTAGATGAACTCAAGGAGGCACCCCTTTTAGGAATGCCATGTGATGCCATGGTTCAAAAATTCAACCTAAATAGAAAATATCAGGTTATAATACCAAATAAGAAGGACTGGGAGACAGGTACTTCAGTAAGAGCGCACTCAAACTGGTATACAGACGGCTCTAAAACGGATTACGGCGTTGAGCTGGAATATACATACGTTAAGAAGCCTAAAAAAAGCTCTTTGGATAAGCTTCAGCAAAGACGCAACGGTGTTCCAAGCTGAGGTTGCTGCAATCCGCCATTGCAGCCGAGAAAAGGATAGATATACCGAGTCAGCTAAAAGCCTCGCTATTTTCTCTGACAGTCAGCCCACACTTAAAGCGATTAGTTCCACAAGTGTGGATTCTAAGCTGATTTGGGACTGCGTAAGCGCCCTAAATGAAGTGGGCACCCAAAGGAAATTAACTTTGGCCTGGGTCCCTAGCCACTCGGGCGTGAGAGGAAATGAAGTCGGCGAACGAGCTGGCCAGGCGAGGTTCGTCAAAATCATTCGTTGGAGCTGGCTCTTTTTTAGGCATTATCAAATCGCAAATTAAAAATCTACCAATGAATGGATACATAATCAGTCCAGAGAGTGGTGGCAAAAATCACCGGTACAGAGACAGGAAAAGGAGTTCCTAAAGGAACAGAGGCCTGAAGTCAATGAAGACATGAAGTCTCTGGAAACATAGCAGCCTCTTGGCTTTTGTATTTAGTCTCTATACCCATTAAATTATACCAGGATCTATTCTAGGATCCTAGTACTCTGCACTAATCTCTGGCTGGTTGATCGAAGTAATTCCTGGGTTCAATTTTGGCTTGTCTAAAATTGCTCGTCTTCTCGCGTCCAGAGGCCTCGCTATTTACACAGAATGTGGTAAACGTTCTCCGTACTCTCATCACACTCTCCGCAGTTGTCCCTTCGGTGTGCATTATCCTGTTAGAAGACCTGTTACGATGCGAAGATGATTCCTTCTCTACTGCAGTAGTTCTTCAGCCTTCCTTTTGATGGTCCTTCGTGAAAGGTTTTACCATGTATTTGCTTGGTCGTATTATTCCACTGTTCTTTATGTTTCTCTTTGACCCATCTTCTTACCTGCTCTCGTGCTATGTTTCTAGTTACCCCTAGAATAGGTTCTGGACCCCTCATCCGCTTTTTCGTTTTTTTCGATTGCTAAATGTCCTGCTACCCACAGCAAAGTGCCTTTATTGCAGCCTGTCAGGCTATTGAGTTCTCGAATATATTCCCAAATCAGTCTTGAAAAAGAATTTTTAATGCAATTTTATACCATTCATTGGTTGAATCCTATTTACATTTGTAAAGCTACTTCCTCATGGTTAGTATTACTTAAAAAGGTGTTAATTGAAGGAAACTGTTGAATTAACCAAAAAGTAAGTGTATCCTACTAAAAATATTTAACGATTGTCAGTGTTTTCTTAACAATTAAATATATCTATTTATTTCAATGACTTTAAATTAAATTATATTTGAATTGTAGTGTTTTCTTACTAGTGAATCATTATGTATTATTGTTGACTGATGGAAGGCAGTGCCGACATTGGTATCATTGGATATGCCTCTTCGAGGGCACAATTCACGAACCGGCAACTACTGATAAAATGCTTTCAATGGCTCAAGAATTTTTGTTTATGTAGGGACGTGTAGGAACGTGAAGTAAACAGTAGGATATATCTTTATAGACATGCAAATGAACTTCATATCGAGTTGTGCTACATACATATGTTTGTCTACTTGTTTTTTTTTTAACGGCAAGTATAATAAAATGTTCCATAAAAATCAAAGTAAACATACAAAGACTTACGTACCTGCTAGAATAATCGATCGAACACCTATAAAATTTCTATATCCTATAATGAGCTGAAACATGCTAAAACAAAGAGGATAAAGCAGCAGTAATTTGAAGCCCGAAAGCTCTGATGACCTAATTACATTTACGACATATGACGCCTGTTTTAAGCTAATTACTGGCATTATCACATCTCTGGACATAAATTTAATACACCGTTAGTATCAAGAAATATTACAATATTCAGGGGTATTTTGTTGTTTTTGTTATAAAATAACTGCGAAAATTTTATAGTTAGGCATTAGCTAAAAAGCTCCGTTAAAGTACAGCCGGACATCTATGTGCCTGAAATAGAGATTTTGTAAAATCAATTCGATATACAGAAACCTTAATATTGTGTGACCTCGGACCTTACGAATTTTTTTGTTGTGGGTGTTATAAGTCTGTAATAATCCACTAGATTCATGAACATTTCTTTACTTGCACTTGACTCGATTTGATTGATGATAAATTTCGTTCAATAGATATTGAAAATATAGTTCAAATAGTAATTTCTGGTACTGCTCGACGATATATTTCCAGTTTCATTTAATACTTTGTTTGTTTGCCCTAATTGACGTTGTTCTTCGTGGAATACAAAAATAAATATACAGAGCGTTTACAAATTAAACGCTCTTTTACTACAACAGTCCCTTACTACATATTACCTTCATTCGTATTTCGTTATGCCCCTGTTACTTGTGATCGAATGCGTTCATAATTGCTGATAGTTTTAATCGAATGGGAAGACATATCAATGATATATACTCTTTCCAAGTAACGTGTTGGTATACTCGCAGAAAATAATATCCAAACAATGCGAGCCTACACACATAAAAAGAAATGTTCAATTTTAAGAAATTTTACTTTAGTTAAGTGTATCATTGTTTCATATATACGCAAATAAATATATTCTTGAAATAAAAATAATGTTTATTTAATTTTTAAGAAAAAAAAATCTTAATCCAAAAAATCGTTCATTGAATTAAATAAAACTTACTATTAGTTGAAACATTGCACTCTCAGCCTAGCACTCTTAGTACAAGAATATTTTTCATTGAATGAAGCTTTTATTTTCTTGCAAAGAAATTTGCATTTTACTCTAAAGAAGAAATACAGATTTAATTCAAGAGATTACCTTTGGTTAAACTGGATACTAGATATATATCTCTATCTAATTTTCTATTTGGTATTATGGTAAATTTTTTATATATAAAAAAACAATTTTAGAAAATATAGCAGCTTTGTAAATAAAACCACAATCTTCTTTCAAAATATATTTAGTCCAAGTGAAAGTCTTCTTTTCAGATTAATTTTTACATTTCTTTTCTTTTTTTTCTATTTATATTAAAAAAAAAAAACAAAAAAAAAAGCTACTCGGAACATAAATTTATTTTTTATTTATAATTTTGGCGTTACAGGAAAAAAACGTATTACTGCACTATAGCACACACCTTACAAAGAGATTATACATTTTCAAATTTTCCGCAACGTACAGTCGAATTTTCTGGATCCTTTTATTAGACTTTAATCTTCAACTGTTCTTCCGAATATCGGCAGTCACTTGTTGCTCCTTTATCAACATTTCAAAATCTTTGGGTATCTGAAGAGATACATTATTTCACAATGAATACATATACTTTATAATAAATAGTAGATAGGAAGCTGTGGTATAATAGTTGGTATATTTTTACTTGTTAGTGCAACTAAGCATTCGAATGTAGGGCCATGCTGTTTTTATTTTTATTTTTCACCTCAATTAAACAACATAATTAGAATTATTTAAAAATTAATTTATACAGCTTACAGCATACTCTTCTAATTATTATCTTTTAAAGGTTTGTTGTAGACCAAGAAAGCTTAAGATTACTTAAATCAGAGAAATTAGGAAATTAGACAGGAGATGTTGATTTACAAAAGAAAAACATACCTTCGCATGGATAAAAATAGCTTCCAAAGCTGGTGTTTCCAATGCTTTTTTCGACATTTTGCAACCCCGTTGGAGGCAGTAAATGCAGAGGAATTAAGAATTGGCAGGCAAATTTTAAATCTGTAATTAAACATACGTGAAGTAATTCTATAAATTAGCAAAAGATAATTGCCTTTCAAAAACTTTCATTATCAAAAAGCTTAAGTACGGTTCTGCAGTTTAAAAATAAAGCAGTTAAACCTTGAATTACTTACCGACTTCCTACTATTATATAATATACAATTTAACGTATTTAGCACCACCGCAAATCACATTTTTATCTTCGATGCATGCACATAACTCCTGCATTGTTGGTAATCGTTCGAGTGTCACGTAGCCAAATTCACCCCACCGCAAAAATGACATCATATATTTTAAAACGAATTTTCACTTTAACATAAGAACTTATAAGATTTACCTCAAATATTAAAATCCTTAATAAAAGAATTTATTTTCTTAATTCAAATATCTGATCCACCCTTTCAGTGCCTCTTTTATTTCTTGGAGAAAACATATTTTTCTTAAAACAAGCCTTATAACCAAGAATATTATCGATTACAACCAAGTAAAATATTTGTTTCTATACAAGAATAATTTCTTATTTCAAATACAGATATATTTAAAAGAAGTAAAACTTTTTAAAGAAATATATTTACTTAACTAAAAAAATCCTTTTTATGTCTGTAAGCGGGTAAGAGAGAAAATATCGATTCCTAGGGGAGCTCAATATCTTTTCTCTCGCTTGCTTAGCCTCGCATCGTTCGGTAATAACAATAATAATTTTCTTCAAGCTACGCATTTGAGTATTTTTTGCGTGCGCATCTTCAATGTTCGTGTACAGGGTGCCCCATTCAACACTGGGTCTTTGACTACAGCCTTATTTTTGATTTTAGGAAAAAGTGTTATATACAAAAGTTTTACAGAACCCAAAAATATCTTTAACTATACAGAGTGTTCCAAAGGTAGAAAAACACGTACTTACTCCGTTATTTTAAATGGAACACCCTCTATAGTATTCTATTTTTAAATTCTACGGAGAAAAATAACATCACTTTATATAACCTACTAAACAACGGAGTTATTTACGCTTTTGTAAAAAAAAGCCCTGCTGAAAGTTTTCGGGTAAGGCGGTGCAGTTTGTATACGAATTTGTTTTAGATATTCATACTTTAAATATCACACATACATTACATACATAGTTAGTTTGATACAACAGGTAAGTTAAAATCGATATCATTATGCACAGGTTCCCCTATAGTGCTTAACTTTAGCCCAAGATAACTTGATTTTTTTAAATAACAGCCCATATCTTTGCTTATGCTAAATTAACCTTAATGCAAAGCCGTTTCAATTCATACTAAGCATTTGTGACACCTCCTGCAAGATATTGTAGATAACTATTTTTAAATAAATCCAATTAATTTTCCATCAATTTTCAAGTCAGCTTAATATATAAACGCGATATAACTAAATAAAGCCGCAAATTAATAAGCTTATATCAGTATCAGATCAAAAAATATAAAACAAATAATACGTTTTAATACGAATTTAATCTCATTCGTCTATGATTAACAGAAACTATATTACCGGTGTTTGGTAGGTTATGGTAATTGTTAATTACATAAACCTACCAAACAACCTTTATATTTAATTAACAATAGTTAATAATAATTAAAAGTCAAAGCTATCAAGAAAGTTATTTGTTTTATGTAATAGGTTTTCCGTGATTTCATTTTTTTTTTGGGGTTATCTAAAGAACTTGTGTTTAAGAAAGAGCTATCCCCATAGGAAAATAATAAGAATAGAATAAGGGAGGCATTTTCAAGGATATATTTTTGAATATCTGCTATGAATTTTGATAATTAAAAATGATCAATACGTGCAAATACTTTTAATTAAGAATATTTTTTGTTATGTTCAATGTTCATTTGGTTTTAATTATAAATAGAAGACAAACATTAACTCTTAGTTTAATGGTTTATGGAAAAAAATACATACTTAAGTAATTAAGTAAATATATAATAAAATATATAATAAAATGAAACAGAAAGAGGACATATTTTTCTGCTATAAAATTTGATAATTAAAGATGATTATTTCGCTACGTGTAAATACTTTTAATTAAGGATGCATTTTGTTGTTTAATGTTTTTTATTATAAGTAAAAGACAAACATTAAGTCTTACCTTAATTATGAATAAAATACATACTATTTAAGATATTAAGTAAATATGTCATAAAATAAATAAGAAAGTGAATAAACATTCACTGACATGTAAGACAGTAAGTATTCATACAAAATTACAAAATTATTTGTTGACAGATTTGACGTTTAACTATTATGTTGGTGATATAATTGTCATGGCTGCCCTATTAAAAACACGTATTCATTCTGCTAATTATCATTAAATATTACTCTTTTTCCAGAAAATTGTGCAATATTTACTAATTCTTTATTCAATTATATAAAGTTTATATACTAAGCCAACATGATAATTAATGGATTTTGGAATTCCTTAGATTTATTTAAAATTATTAATTATTTACAAAATTCTACATGAAGTATCATAAATATTTAGTATAATTTAAAAGGGTTTACTTAACGTAAGCAAAGATATAGGATGCCATTTCAAAAAACAAGTTACCGTGGGCTAAAGTTAAACAAATGGTCAAGATTATAGTGGACATCTATATGTAATTCTATTCTATTGGTTTTGGTTTCACTATTCTATCAAGCTAGGTATGTGAGAATGGTATTTAAAATATGAATATCTAAAACAAATACATATAGAAACTACGCCACCTTAGCCGAAACCTTGCAGCCGAGCCATTTTTTACAAAACGTAAATAACAATGTTGTTATTGTGATAGACATATGGTAGCTTATATCAAGTGATGTTATTTTTCTCTGTAGAATTTAAAAATGGAACAATCTATAGGGTGTTCCATTTAAGATAATGGGATAGGAATGTGTTTCCTACTTTTGGAACAGCATGTATAGTCAAAATATAAGTAATAATAATATAATAATAAAATATGCAGCAAGGAATTCTGTAAAACTTTCGTATAAGAGATTTTTTCCTAAAATCAAAATTAGAGCGATAATCAAAGACCCAATCTTCGGCGTGACACCTGTACAATTCTGAGAACTGCCTGTACGTATGTATGTATGTTCAAACGAATATATGGATTATTTTTTTCGATACATAGAACACAAGCATAAATTAAATTTCCACAAACCCGTGCAAAATTCGCTATATACAAGTTAAACTGTATATTGATCCGCAACTTTGTTAGCTTAGTAAATTTATACACGAAAAAAGCAATTATGCATCTTAAAACTCGGTTTCTGAATTCACTCATATTGAGCTAGTGTAAGAGGTTTAAGAAAAGGAATAGAATATAGTTCTTTTCGTTTAATAGTGTTAGATGCAATTTGATGCTAAGTTTCCTAAAACATTAGGAAAAAATATTTGAATGAAACGGAACTTCTTGGAAAGACCGCTACGATTGCGTGTGAATTAAATGAACGACGACCCAAGCTTTATCGTCAATGATTTCGTGCTTTAGCCACATGTTTTCCGTGTACTGACCCTTTGAAGTAAACACCCATGTCGATAAATAATGACCGAATAATAATACTTATCGAACACAAAAAAAAAAACAGGTACCAGCTATTTAAACGGATCTAATCCTACCGAAATGTAAGTGCTGTATAGTTATTATGCTAGGTATATGATATTAAGAGCCCTTTTTCATTATCATAAGGATATCAAATATTAATAAAAATAATACCACTTATAGCTTGTAAGCGATATAACATGTACAGCTGGAGATATGTTAACAATATTGTGGAATATGCTTAAAGGTTCCTGTTTCCTTTACCAAGCAGATAAGATTTCGATTCGATCTTATTAACATGACTACTTTTAACAAACCGCAATTAAATTGGTATAACTTAAAAAAAATAATGTAAAACCGAATTGACCGCATGTGTGTGTAATCCATTCACCAAAAATTTCTAAATATATTTAAGATTACAATGTGGTCTTAAATATATTTACAAGTTTGTGGTGAACGTACGGACGTTCTTTTCCTTCTTTTATTATTTATTAATACCACATTCATGGATTTCAACATACAACTGTAACAAAATGCCTGGTGCTATCTACTTCAATATTTTTGATGACCGGGTGTCTTAAGCCCTTGCTTAGGGTATTGGCTAGTGCTGTTATCCGGATCTGGATTGTTTTAGATCCGGATAATTTACCATCCGGATATCCGGATCTGAATGTTAGCCGGATACGGTATCCGAAATTTCCGATCCGGATCCACTATCCAAAACCTCAGATCCGGAGCTGCTATGCGAAATCTCGGAACCGGATGTACAATCCGAAACTCAGATCCGGACCTGCTATTCGAAACGTCGGAACCGAATCCACTATCCGAAACCTCATATCCGGATCTGAGAACCGGATAGTGAATCCGGCTCTGAGAACCGGATAGTAGACTCAATTTTATCGGATATCAACAGCACTTGGTCTTGACAATTACGCCGCGGAGTTTGCTTCAGGTCAATTATGATTTTCCCGGGATCATGATAATGATTTACCCGAAAAGCATATAAGTTTAGACTTTATCAAATCTGCTTAGCAAAAAGGTCATGCGAATTGAATAACTTAGAAGAATTAAAATTTATTTCAGGAGTGACTCTAATGCCTTTTTAATTCAACTATTATTTGGTTTATTTCTTGCTGTTTGGTTATTTAATAATAATTGTAATATGTATTTATTACCATTCAAATTCTACTCAAGATGTAGTATTTTTAACAAATTAAATGCCAATTGAAGCTCCACAAATTTTGGATTATTTATGCAACCGAAACTACAAGTACTGGGTACCGAGCAATACATAATTCAGAATTGTTTGCAAATAATTTTTAATTACTATTTCAGTGGTATCTGGTGCAAAAATAATGAAGTTGAGCCGATGGTCATTTTTCTGGCGATACACGACTAAAGGTGCCGACGATATGTGGCTTTTTGTCTTGCCTCTTCGCTATTCAAGATACAAATATCGGGACTGGTATTTAAATTTCAAATCATTTGAATTAACAGAAACTTGTTAAGTCAAGAACGGATATGACGTATGTGTCGGCTGTCATTGTCACGATCAAGCATGCAATATATTGTGACACATCAATGTGTGGCAATGGGCTAAAGCATAAAATATATACCTATGTATGTAAAGAGCGAAATAGATGTTAAAAATGGATCCTGTAATTTATTTAATTAAAACCATGATAGTTAATGGAGCATAAGGATCATAATAGTGAAGCAAGCAATTAATTTCTACTATTTATCCAAAAAAAAAACTACTTTTATGTTCTCTTTAAACGATGATTATATAACAAAATATTAAAATTTCATGTTGCTAAAGAAAAACAAATGCCAAAAAAAGGCGATAAGAAATTTCACCGCAAACCAACTACCAAATAATAATAATAATGCTTAGATATTTTCTTTTCCGTTTCCTTTACAATTCTTTAATGTATCTTAGTTGTGCGGAAATTGTAATAATAAAATTCTGAATGTAGAAAATTGAGCTTTTATTAACGTTTCCCCAATGTTAATATTCGTTTTCTGAAAATTGTAGATAAGTATTAATTGTTTAAATTTGTAAAAAGGAAATGAAATATATTCATATTTGTAATCAACTTATAATTATTTTATTCCCAACATAATATTTTATTGTTATACATTAATGTAATTAAGTTTATGTAATTTAAATATTCATTTTTAAATATTTAAATTTGTGCGACATTTTTAAGCAGATTATATTGAAATTTCATTATAATCTGCAATTTATTAATTCATCCGAAATAAATGATTGGGGTATGTTATAGTTTAATTTTGCTAAAACTTTTGAATCTGTTCTTTATTCTAGCATATATCCATTAGTGAAAAACTTTATATCTCCAGACCAACACGGATTCATCTAAACAATCAAACAATCTACAGTAACCAATTTGGCACATTTTACCCAATATACACTTGATCAATTCGACTGTTGTGAATAAGTGGATACTGTTTACGCGGACGTATCGAAAGCTTTTGATCGAATTCAACACAAAGTATTGCTGCAAAAAATAAAGACATTTGGCTTTAGCGATTCCCTAGTAACACTGTTTGAAACCTATCTATCTGACAGAGTTCAATATATAACTTACAATGGCTGGAAATCTCAAACGTTTCACGCTAGCTCAGGGATCCCACAAGGTTCCAATCTTGGACGATCATGTTTATTGTGTTTATTAACGATTTGGATTGCATTAATATTGATAGATGTATGTTCGCGGATGACCTCAAAATTTTTACCACAGCAACTTCCATCAATGATTGTTATTATCTATAAGACCAAATCGATCGGCTGACTGAATGGTGCAGCGCTAATGGTCTACTACTAAATGTCGATAAGTGCAGAACTATAAGCTACACTAGAAAACAAAATCTCATTTTATTTGATTATACAATTAATGGAGTTTCTCTTATCCGTGACAGCGTTGTGAGGGATTATGGGATTTACCTTGATACTTCCCTTACCTTTTCTACGCATCAAACGAAGATTGTACTGTCAGCTGTGAAGATGTTAGGATTTTTAATTAGGAACTCTTCTTCGTTTCATCCTAATACAATTAAAGCACTTTACTACTCATTTGTCAGATCTAAATTGGAATATGGGTCTTTGATCTGGAATCCATTCTACTCTTCGCATAAAGAAGCACTGAAGGAAGTTCAAAGAAAGCTTCTAAAATGTTTATACTTTAAACAAGAAGGCTCTTACCCTTCAGCTCCTACTTCAGCAATTCGATATTGAGTCGTTGGAAGCTACACGACAAGTACAGTCAATTAAGTTTGTCTATAATCTAGTAAATAACAATATTGATGCTCCTTACGTTACGTCATTCTTACTTGTTGAGACATTCTAAAGTTAATTCGTGCACATAGTTATAGATTTAAAGTCGGCGTTACTAACTACAATCTGACCTTATTGTAATCATGACCCACTAGTAATATATTCGGCAGAATTGAGGTGAGCAGCGCGTAAATATTACCTACCAAAGTTATAGATATATTTTTTTGTGTTACAATTACGTAAACTTTACTTCCTAGGGTGACTATATGTACCTTTAACCTAAAAGTTATATTTGACTACCACCTTAAAGTAACCATCTAATCCAAATCTAAATTTTCAATTTCACCATTCATATTTTTAGTTAATAAGAACAGAATAACGTATGCGCATTTCTTAATCTACATGCTGATAAAAAAAAAAGTGTTGCTAACACTTATCATTTTTATCAATTAAACTTTATAGCACTTGAGGCGAGCGTATTTTTAAGAGCTATCAGATTAATATTTACCAGTAACATGGTATGCGTTTTTAATTTTATGTCATCATTGATACAAAATTCACGATCAATAAGTGGTTTAAAGGTCGTTTTACACCTAGCTATTTATTGCGCAATTTATGGGCCGATATACACGTAACAATTTTAGATTGTGCAATAAATTGCCCAATAAATAGCTAGGTGTAAAACGGCCTTAACAGATATATTTATTTTATATACACATGGACCATTATATTATTCATTCTAACAACAGTTATAGTAAATATGTTATAAAAAGGTATAAAGAAGAAAAACGAACAATAACCATGAATTGCAATGTCATATAAAGTAAAAATTACTCTTTCGAAACGTTCCAGCTACGTAGCAGCTACTATCCGCCACGTTATGACTACGTAACTATTACGTCCTATAAAAGTTCCGATAACGTCGCCATAACGTAATTAGAACCTAATATTTGTTCCGCATTTTGGTAGTAGTTACGAACACAATTGGTGAGGCTACTATTGAGGCGGAGGCGGGAGGGGGATGCCCGCAGGGTGGAGTTCTTTCTCCCTTGCTGTGGGCTACCCTGGTAGATGACCTAATCCGGAAGCTGACCGGCAAGGGATTCCATTGCCTTGGATATGCTGACGACCTTACAATAGTCGTCAGAGTGCGGTTTCCAAAGGTTCTGGTGAAGCGTATGCAAACCGGTCTCAACTCGACAAATGGTGTAAACAAGAGCGACTATCAATCAATGCTCAAAAAACACAAGCTGTCACGTTTACAAGAAAAAGAACGCTAGAAGGCTTACAGCCACTAGTGATAGGAGGCGAACGAATTCCATATGTCAAAGAGGCGAAACACCTGGGAGTATGGTTTAATCAAAGGCACACATGGAATTCACATATCCAAAAATTGACCAGCAAAGCCACCATCACCCTGGGTAGGCGCAGGAGGCTTTGTGGAAAGAATTGGGGCCTTAGCCCCAAGATGACTCTGTGGTTGTACACAAGGGTAATTAGACCCATGTTAACGTATGGAGCAGTAGCATGGTGGCCAAAGGCGCGGCAGGCGGGGGCGGCCAAAGCGTTAGGTGGAGTGCAGAGGCTGGCGTGCCTGTGCGCCACGGGGGCATTGAGATCGACCCCTACCGCCGCGATTGAGGTAATTCTAAACCCCCCACCAATACATATTTTTGTACAAGGAGCCGCAAGGTCCACAGTACACAGACTCTTACATAGTCAAGTACCGATAAGTAAATCGCACGGGGCTGACTATAAAAAACTGATAGACGAACTCAAGGAGGCACCTCTTTTAGGAATGTCATGTGATGCCATGGTTCAAACCGCTAACCTAGATAGGAAATATCAGGTTATAATACCAGATAAGAAGGACTGGGAGGCAGGTGCCCCGGTAAGAGCGGACTCAAACTGGTTTACTGACGGCTCTAAAACGGATTACGGCGTTGGAGCGGGAATATACACTAAGAAGCCTAAAAAGGCTCTTTCGGTAAGCTTCAGCAAAGATACGACTGTGTTCCAAGCTGAGGTTGCCGCAATTCATCACTGTGTCCGAGAGATAGAAAGATGTACCGAACCGGGTAAAAGCGTCGCTATCTTCTCTGACTTAAAGCGATTAGCTCCTCAAGCGTGGACTCTAAGCTGATTTGGGATTGTGTAAGCGCCCTAAATGAGGTGGGCACCCAAAGGAAAGTAACCCTAGCCTGGGTCCCTAGCCACTCGGGCGTGAGAGGAAATGAGGCGGCGGACGAGCTGGCCAGGCGAGGTTCGTCATGGCCATTCGTTGGAGCCGACCCCTCTTTCGGCACTACCAAATCGCGAATTAAAAAATCCATCAATGAATGGATATACAATCAGTCCAGAGAGTGGTGGCAAAAATCACCGGAACAATGGCAGGCAAAAGAGTTCCTAAAGGAGCAGAGGCCTGAACTCACGAGAGATCTACTGAATAAAGACAGGAAGACTGTCAAAATGATTGTAGGTCTGCTGACTGGTCACTGTAGACTGAATAGGCATATGTATAACATAGGCCTGGCAGATGATGCAACCTGCAGATTCTGCCAAGAGGAGGAAGAAACACCAGTTCATGTGCTGTGCCAATGTGAAGGCCTGGCGAGGACAAGGTTTCTAGTAATGGGGGAGGAGAACCCCACAGCTAGTAGCTACTTAAAGAAGCCGCTCTCAAAGATGATAGGCCTAATTAAGAGGGCAAAATTAGAGAGCGTCCTCTAGGAAAAAGGGGATCACAATAGATCTGAAAAGGTCGCGGTGAAACAGGTCGATAGGCCACCCCAATCCTAATCTAATCTAATCTAATCTAGTAGTTACGAATATATCACGTAATTAGAACGTAACAGCTACTAGTAATTTTTACTTTGTGGAAACCTTTAAGGTAACAAATACGCCATGGCGACTAAATGTGCTACTTGGAACTGTATTATATTTTTTTATTATTATTATTAATAATCATAGAGAAATTATTTAGTTATAATAGGAAGATTTCAATTGTTATGGAATCTATAATACGTAGCCTCGTATACTACCTATAGTACGGAGTACGGAGCTCAGGATGATTTGTAATTATTTAACTTTTCATAAATAAAGTGTGATCTTAAATGAAATTTCAATAAGTTTTATCTGTAGATATGCAGAACTGTGGGTTTTGATATTTTCCTACTAATATAAAATGGAAAAGATGTTTCAAATCTGATATTGTAGCGTAATCGATGACATGAAAAAGTGAGGATCTACCGAGGTGAATAGATTGAACAGGCTTATTTGCTATGGTAGCAGTATTAAGTATTTTTATTCTATTGTGTGGGCGAAGGCCAAGTGTTTTGCATATTAGTCTCAGTATATGCAAATTTATTTCGTTTGTTGTGCTTGGTTTTGTAATAGCGTTAAACTGGTAATCGTGTATTCTGGATATGTGTTATGTAATGTCTGTAATAAGAAAAAGTTGCATTTTTTTCTTTTAAATCCTAAAATTAACCTTCTAGTTTACGATCACAAAAGTTGATAAGTATGTATTTTATTATTAATATTACAATCACAAAATAAGAGATTGTATTTCATGATTTTGTTCGGTTTATTCCCTAATAGTTCCAACAAATTTCCTACCCTAGGTATACAATGGAATATTCGTAGCTGTGTGGTTCTAATTCCTTTTATCTAATAATAGTAATGAAGATTTGCAATTTACACAAGGAATGAAAGTATAACATTTGGCCACGATTCCATATAAAGATTTGAATGAAAGAGTCAAATTAAGAAAAGAATAAGATGAAGGCTTAAATTAATCACTATTATTATATAAATATTAAGATTAATGATTCATTCATTAAGCCGATTAAGCTAATATCAAAGAAGGAAGCCGGAGTGAATAAAAATATTGATATACGGCTATAATTATTACAGGTCAATTAGATTAAAAAAGTAAACATCTATTATTTCGCTTCGAAATGTGTTAACCAAAATAAGCAAGCGGATATCAAAATCATATATTTTGATGTTTTTTTTTTACTTCTATCTATTTTACAATTCGATTATTGTTTTCTGTTTGCAAAAAATGCGAGATTTCTTCATTGAGAAACGGGGTATAGAGATGAAATATTTTTTATAACAACGCCTGAGTTTTCGTAGAGCGCGGTCTGAGATATTTTTACATTTTAAAGTGGATACACTATTCGCTCAAATCAATGTCTTGCGAACACATAACTTTTGTATTTAAATTTACATAAGAAAAGAAAGTAACAATCTACATTTATTTCTTTTTTTGTTTCAGAACCACCGAAGGAACGTTATATAATCTATAATTCCAAATGCAGACTTCCAGATCTTGATCCGTTTAACCAAGACGTCCTGGAACACTATAGAAAAGAAGCTTACGTTCCCTGCAGGACAAGAGATCTTCTAACTTACGTGGAAAACGATGGTAACGTTGCGACCATTCACATCAATAAGACGGTGGAACCGCTTTACGCTATTAGCGGAACAACGTGTCGTCTAAGCTATGTAAGCAGAATTGACGACATGAATATAAAGTACTTCGTTTTTAGTGTGAATCTTTATGGTCCTAATGGTTGCTTTGTTTTAGACTTACGGATTACGTTGAATTCGAAAGCGGAACGATACTTAAGGGAAACACGATTTTAGTGAGGTGCCACAGCAAGTGGACCGAAGAAGAAGTGTACGTCAATGCGCACACAGTCGCTATTTTGGACGAAGATCTCCAGAAGACCGCAGAACGAAATGAATCGAAACCGAACGTATTACTCATAGGAATAGATAGTGTTTCGAGGTTAAATATGTATAGGACGATGCCGAATACAGTTAAATTACTGCATGAACTTGACTTTATCGAATATAAAGGCTATAATAAAGTTGATGATAACACGTTTCCGAATCTCATGGCTGTGCTAACAGGCAGTAACTTTACGAGAATCGTAGATTATTGTAGCCCGTATAACGGGCACGTCAACGCGTGCGATTTTATATGGAAAGATTTTAAGAAAGCCGGTTACATAACGGCTTACGCCGAAGACGAAACCGGTATTAATACGTTTAACTACTTAAAGGAAGGTTTTTCGGAACAACCTACCGATTTCTTCTACATGCCTTACATGTTAGCCGCGGAATCTATTTCAAAATCCATGGTAGATCACAGGACATACTGCGCCGGTCCTGAAACATCAATCGAAAGGGTTTTGAACGTGATAACAGACTTTTCTAGGTCATTAAGGGCCTACCCTAAATTCGGCTTATTCTGGTCGAGTTCCGCTAGTCACGATTACCTCAATTCTCCAACTAGATTCGACGACATCTACACGGAGTTCTTCGAAAAGATGCGTTTGAGCGGAGTCCTGAATAATACTATTGTTATATTCTTCAGCGATCACGGATTGCGCTTCGGTAACATTCTCCTGACAAGAAGCGGCTGGTTAGAAGAGAGATTACCGTTCTTGTACATTTCCTTTCCGTCAAGCTTCCATAAGACTTACCCTGAGAAATATGAAAATGTGAAGAAGAACGCACTGCGTCTAACATCACCGTATGATTTACATTTGATGCTCAAGGATGTCTTATATATGTACACGGAACTCACTAAACTTAACGGAAGCGATGCCTGTCCAACTTGCAGGTCATTATTTGCGGAAAATGATGAAATTCGGTCTTGCGAAGAAGCTGGGATTCCGATGCACTATTGTACTTGCACGGGATATAAATATTTGGACCCCGCGAGTGCGTTAAGCAAAAATGCAGTTGGTTACATATTAGATACTCTAAATAATAGAACATTGAACAGTGACGTCGCAGCGTCTCGTTGTACTCTATTGAAAGTTAATGAAATAGTATCGGCTAGTATTTCACAGAATGATGAACAATGGTACAAAAACGATACGTATTTATTAGTAGTCTTCAAAACGATACCAGAAACTATCCTACAAGCGACAGTTAATGTAACCTACGATTCGAACGGACAAACCAAATTCGCGTTGCAAGGTGGCATTAGCAGGTTAGACTTCTATAAATTTACCAGTCAATGTATAAACGCGGGGGCCTTCAAAATCTACTGCTATTGCAGGTTCAACCAACTCTTAGATATGAATTATTTTAGTTTCTGGTTTGAAGTTTGAATATATGTATATTAAACGTTCTTGATAACATGGCTGTGATACAACAAGAAAAAGAACAACCATTTTCTTAAATATTCTTTGAGATTTTTATATGATGCATTTTACACACATCTGGATGTTTTAAAATGGAAGGAAAAGAATGTACTTTAAGAAAGAGAAAGGTATAAACCTAAACAGAAGAATAGACCACACAGCACGGGTTTTGGACTTGACATGGAGATCTCTATATGAAGTAGAGTTTAATTATGTGTATCGTATACATATTGTGTAGCAATTGCAACTAGCGTAATTACAATTGTGCCAGTTGTACCTGTTACGCATTATGAATTTGTCAATTTGTTTCTCGTCGTATTAATTTATTTTGTATTTGTTTTGTGATATTGAAAGTACATGGTTAGGCCCAAATTGAGTTAAAGTGTAAAGCATAATGAAATACTAGTGTATTACTCAACCAAATGTAATAAAAAATATCGTCTTACAAGTTTCGGCTAAATAGTCATCTTCAGAGCTATGACCTATTAAATTTAACATAGCTCTGAAGATGGCCGTTTAGCTGAAACTAGCAAGCTGATACTTTTTATTACATTTTATTGAGTAATAGACTGGTCTTTTATTATTCTTTATATTGGAAACAATTGCAAATAGTTGGAGTATATTTGAGTAATGATAAAATATTTGATAGGCACTTTAAAATTGTCAAAAAGCCTAACACAGATAGATATATACCGCATATATATATATATATATATATGATATATGTTGGCGGTGGGTTTGTTTCACACAAGACATGTGTTACTTAAAGCACGAGCTAAAATACAATGATGTTTCATCTATAATGATATACTTACAATCACTTTTTTTTCTATTTTATTTATAAGAACAGTTCCTATTAAATAAGATATGTATATGCACCGGATACTTCATTTATTACCAGACAGTTAAGTATTTTGAAGACCAGTAGTTTTATCAAACAAAAGTGAAACTGCAGCCTTTGTTTTTAGTTTTGCAAAGAACAGCTTCAAATAAAAGTTGATATTTTCTATAATTAGATACTTTTTTTACGTGATAAATAAATCTATTTTGTTTTAATTGCAATCTATATATTTTGTGTCAATATTAGATAGCTTCCCTATTTACCTTTGTGACTAAAAATCCGTTGTTTAAGAAAAAAACCAGATAACAGAATCCGTTATTTTTCACATGCTTGAATTTCTGAAAACAAATGAAATGATATCTTCTATTAGTTTAAATATTATTTTATTTCACATACTTAAACGTGTATAATTGTCACTACAACTAGCATAAAGATAAATAAGAATATTTTCAGATTTCATATAAAACGTATAAGTTACAATTTAATGGTGATTGATTGATTGATTGACGTCGTAAACTGAATTGATCGGTCAACAAACAGTTAAAACTGGGAACAAAGGCTTCAAAATGTTTCTTATTTTGTACTTACTCAATACGTACTTATATCTCACAAGAAGATTTCATTACAGTTGCTATGGAATTATTTTATTTTAAATTCTTAAAGAGCCGGTTGAGTTCAAACAAAACAAAAAGTATTAACACTCACCAAACTCTACTAATTTCCAAAATATTACAATGTCTCAGGATAAATGGACTGCCTGGTGTGCTTGAAACAATAACTCTTAAGTTTAATGCATTTCAGGTCTAGAGAATAATAGTATTTTTATTTTTCACATATTTACACTACAAAGCGCATTAGCTTTAACGATATTGAATGTTATTTCATTTCAGAGTTTATTCAATATATTTTTTATAAAAAACTGTTATATTACTTGACTTTTCAACTAATATTTTGTACTGCAAAACGGGTGCCTCTTCTATATTAAATAAATATTGAATGGATGTATATTTGTGCAGCTTTAGTATTGTCGTTAATAAAAGATTTTATTATTTTTAGCGTTTTTTTTTTTTTGACTATCCGCTACATATATGTGTTTTTTGCTGGCTACATATTATCATATATATTTTTCTTGTCAACTTTACTACAAATACTTTAATATTATAACGTAATTCCTATATAAATATTTGAGCTTTTTACGTTGACTGTAAAAGTATAATCTATAATTTATTTGTTCAGACTATGAAGATATGATAAGCAATCGGTATTGTACAATGAAAACATACCAGCAATTAGGCTATAAAAGTATCACATGTGCTCATATAATAGATAACAGTAGATAAAGTAGTAATAATAAATGCAGTAGGTGCAACTGAACTTGCCGTAAAGCTTAATAAAAATATTATCGTGTACTTAATGCTAAATCTATTGAAGCTTTAGTAACTAGATAATTTTGATTGAACCATTTATGAATGTTTAAGTTTCGTTCTTGATATATAATAGTAGATCATATAACTAAGCCGGCCATTCAACGAGATTTTAATGCCGGCATTCAATCTCAATCGAGAATCGGATTAAATTTACGCAATGGTTTCCGCAATTGTTGTCCATACTATAATACTGCTTGATGTCTGCGTTGGAATCTGCGGCCTCTAGCCGACGTTTCGCTCTCAATCATCTTCAGAGCTACTAGTGTTGTTGATGTCGCCCTAAAACTGAAGAACTAATTAATGCATGGGAATCAGGGTTACAGTCAAAGGAACGTGACGGTTGTGATTGGGTTGTTTGGAAAGTCACGGTTAACGTTATTAGGGTGTTTATATATTTCGATGGATTCTTGAATTTTGCGGCTGTAATAGTGAGGATTGCGGGATAGGATTTGAAGAGAGTTGAATTGAACATGGTGGCCGATCCTCAGCTCATGCTCAGCAAATGCAGACCCAGTTATGCGCAACGGGAAAGGAGCCTGAAAGTTTGAAGTTAGGTTTAAAAGTAGTGTTGATATTGTTGGGATAAAATTTTACCATATGCTCGGTGACATCTTAGACCTTGGATGTGGGGTAGATGCATTAGATTGATAAAGGGTAGGTTGTGTTTCGAATATTTTGGATCTAAAATGTAGGTGTTGGTTTATATTAGACTGGATATGGTGTACAAGATCATCATTTTTAGTTAGGGTTTCGGAAACACGGGATAGCTTTCTGGATAAAGAATTAGGTTCGGATATAGCAATAGCTCTTTGGACTACGGAATTTATGACACCGTTATTCTGGGCAGGATTATGGTACGAAAAGGGATTTAAGTAACGATTGAAATGTGTACGTTTACGGTATACGTAATTTCCCAAAGAACCATCAGAGCGACGATTCGCTATGAACTATGGTGGGAATTAAGGAATGTAAGGAAATTATTTAAGGAATCTCGTGGTGGGGTCAATCTCCGGCCAACTCCTACCCCCCTCCCCCCGTTTTTTTGTATTAATTTTACAAAGTTTTGAAACAGTTTAGTTCAGCTGGCAGTAATTTATTTCCTCGTTTATTGCTAACTAAAATAATACCCACACAAAAAAAATAATGACGATAAATTTAGAAGACACTTTAAAATGAAAAATACATTAAGTTCTTATCGGGAATACTTATCCACTTTAATATATGTACTAATGTATTGCCTTCGAACTTTCATATATTTAGTCTTTAAACTGCACGTACATACATGAGTTACTTGTTTATATTTCTCCGCCTAACTAACGCAAAATTATTCACGTGTTTTTGCGATGTTATATCGACGAAAACATAACACAACACAGAGCATATGAGTTATTTAAGCAAAGATCGGCGAGTAAAATATGGATATTTTATGCACAACCCCACGTATTTCTGACAAAGAAAAAAAACAATTTTTATTTTCTTTGTTTGTTTACCTAAGCAAATGGCCTGTTTTTTTACTTAAAATACTATTATGATGTATTTTTCAGGAAAACTCCCCTGTTATATTTACTATTTCAATTTCATAATTTTTATTCTAAGAAAGATATGAATGGTAGTCATCCTAGAATAATACTACACTTTATTACTATAATTAATAAATATTAAATATTCTTGAACCCATTTTTTATTACGGGGAAGTGTCTAAACCGAAGTCCGTATGCGACGGTTCTCTACATATGTTTCTGCTTTCAACAGTCGATCTTCGACGGCCGACTGCGTCTGACTAACACGCTTCCGTACCATATAATGGGAGACCCTTGCTGCACTATGACGAGGTGACTCGATCAACCAGCAGGCAGCGCCCCACGAAACGGCTGGCCCCTCTTCAATGTAATTTTTGCATATAGTGCGACTCCCCCTCTTCCGTTAGCTCGCGCGGATGCCTACAAACGTCTGAAATCAGCGGCCAATCTAGATGTGGCCCTAGTTCACCGTTTGTCTGCATAAATAACTACAAAGCGCGTTTAGTCGCATCAAATCATGGGAATTGCAACGTTCGTTCTGTACTTAAATGTGTGTGTGTGTACCTATATTTATCGGTATTTTTACAGAAAATAAAAGCTCCTTAATGCTTAATTTGTAATTTACAACGGCGGGAATATTGTCCCATGACTCTTTAAGAGGAGCCGCAATTGCGTCCATGTGGTCAGATGACGAATCTATTAATCTAAACCAGCATTTCAGTTTTTGGTAATAGGAAGTTAAGATTTGCTGCTCAAATATCTAGGTAGAAGTAAATTAAATTTCATCAAGTCAGCTAAGTCATACGGCTGGTGGTTTACGTATTTAAAGAGTTTACAAGTAGGACTGTTAATGGTACTAACGTTAGGACATAAATGAACCTTGATTTTGTAAATTTTAGATAACTCAGGTGCACTTGGAACAACTAGCTAACGAAGATTTGTAGAATTGAAGATGGAATGATGATGTTTTTTGAATTTGATAATGGAACATTCAATATGTGTTGTATCTCGGATTTAAGGATTTAGCTGGATTTAGTAGATTTCGCGCGAGTAAGGGTTTTAGAAGCCGGAAGTAACGGATGGGATTGACGATGTCGTTAGGAATTCTGACGAAAGATACCTCTATGTCAACGAGGATGTCTTCGGTACGAAAGAGGGGGCTTAGGGAAAGAGACCGCTTAGAAAGGTTAACGTTTGTGTGGGTCCTGTTATAAGGTGTTTAAGATGATTTAGAAGTAGCTAAGGATTCGAATTTAAAGGATTGTTTGTGGGTTGTTAGAATTTCAGTGGATTCAATTGTTAGACGGTTATCTGGCCCAGATGATTCCAGTCGGATTGGGAAGGGATAGTGGAAAGCTCTAAATGCAAAGATAGGAGAGCCGAAGAAAGGGATTCAGAAGTATGCTTAATTTGTTCCCGAAGCAAGGCGAAATTAGTTAGTAAATGTGATTAACGCAGAATGTTGTAATAATGTAATATGTGTAAGGCTTTAGGAATAACCTTGTGGTCACTATATCTAATGAGAAAGGTTAAAATATAATACGTTAAGTTTAAGGGGTTGGGATGGATCTGTACTTGCTGAGCATAGGCTGAAGATAAGCATATTGATGGCGGTAGAATGACATTCGTGTAACATGCACAATTCTAATACGATTATCTCTATTTTTTCATTGCTGTTACTAACAAAAACGATAGAGTAGTAGTTCGTTAGAATTCTGGTTCTTCTGAAGGCCTGAGGCTAAACTTTTGGATGAAAGCCAACCTTACGCCCCTCTGCACGTGCAAAATATAGCCGTAAACAGCTTTATCATTGTTTGTGTTGTGTTTAATATTCTGGGTTCATTTTTGGCTTGCTAAAAATTGCTTATCTTTGCTCGCATTTATAGAAAATATGGCAAGCGTTCTCTTCATCCCACTACATAGTCTATAGTTGGTATCTCCTGCGCCTAATTTTCTGCAGATGTCATGGAGACGTGTTATGGTGCGAAAATGATTCCTACTGAGCTGCGGTAGTTCTTCAGGATGGTTCCTTAATAAAAGTTTTACCATGAATTTTCTCAGTTGTATTATTCCAGTGGTTTTTTTTTGTTTTCTTCGACTCAACTCCTTACCTACTCTTACATATTTTTAGGCACTCCTGTGTTTTAGGACGATTTTGTATTGTCAGTATTTAATTGGTACATTTTAAATGCATGACGTCGAGGTAACTTGATATAAACAATGTTACAGGTAAGAATATATTGGAATAAGTATGATCAGAATTTTACTGTTACAACTACAACAAGAATTTGGAAAAACTTGGCAAGCGCGAGTTTTTCTTTGGTTGTAATAGTTCCAAAATGTTTTAAGTAATGTTCTTCAATTCTTAATTCGATTTTCTTTATTTCGTTGAGAATTTGTCGCCGCTCAACACCTTTTCAAAATTATAGCTCTCTGCTGCCATATTAAATGCAACATCTGAAGTAATGTCTTCAATGTAATAAATACATTAATAAATCAAACTAAATGGTAATGAATAGAAAATGAAATTCATCTAGATGAGTCTATATGCAGGGTTGAACAAAAAATGTTTTTTTTTATTAAAAAAAAAAACCCTTTTTTAAACAAATACAAATTATTTTAATGTATTTGGTGTAGGTCTAAAAACTATTGCAAGAAAATACCATTTCCATTCAAAAGAATAGAATGTGGAAGTAAATAGTTGCAATTTTTCTTGAAATCACAAAGAGGCTCCAGCCCCTCTCTAACAAAACAACTGCAAATAATAAAATAATTCCTATATGCTCTGTCAGCGTCAGTATGTTCACCCATTTGGTTTTGTTCACTTGGATGTTAATGTGGGTGTAAGAAAGAGAAGGAAAACTAGTATTTTTGTTCAAACTATATAACGAAAACGAAAATAGATAAACTGAAACAAAGTTTATATCATGTACTTCTTTTTTATTTTTTAAAAGTGTTGCGTTCTACTTTTAATTATTAATATATTAATATATTAATTTAACTTTAGTTCTAATTAATTCATTATTTCAATTTTAAAAATCAAGTAATTTAAATCATGATTTTGATCGTGATTTAAATCAGTTGATATAAATCAGCCCAATCCTGTTTATGTATAGAAATTCTGCAGAAATCTTCAACTCACTATTTTAGGAACATAATCTTTATAGCTTTTGTATCTTGTCATACACCACAGACTAAAACAATTACTTGTTCCTCCCCTGTATTATGAAATTTTTGATCTTTTACAATCAAAATATTTACGAGGCACTATTTTTATAGCTGCGTTCCGTCCGCCCACATCTACATCGGACCCTTAGCGAAAACCGACAAATTTCGTCGGTCGATCGACCGCTGCGATTAACGGACTCTTGGAATCCAGGGCTATGTAAATTTATTGGGCAGATTTGAACGACTGTCGGTTGCGGTCGGTTTCAGCGCGCCGACATTCCTTGGAATCCCTAGCTTAACGTCACAAATAATGCCAACATAATATTTAAAGTGCCTGAGCAATACATGTAAAATAGTCGAAATTACCTAGAAACTTACAGAATAATCTCTCTGTCATTTATTATTTGCTTTCGGCTGACGTGTCTACTTCAACTTACGGATACGCATGCCAACGCAATAATGAAAGGATGTAAGTAAATGAATGAAGTCAGTAAGCTGTAATTTTGCATAGTAAGTAGTAAGTACCTGAGTGGGCGTCGTAACGAAATAAGCTCAAACTTTTAAGTTTTTGTTTGAAAGAATAGTATTTACATAGGTACCTACATACATATAATATTGGAAAGGCGTAACACATTAAGTATCCTGCTAAATTAGGTAAAAGACAACGCGATCCGTGATTATCTCGAAAATTGTTATTTTATAAAACATTGTTTCGAATGCATATTAGATATGTTGCATTTCCAAATATTTCTAATAGTTTGCTAAGGTTTTGTCGCGTGACACCTATGTAGTAAAAATACATTGTAAATATGCGATTCAATCAAACGTTAATGAATTAACGGAACCTTTTGAGTACATGTTTACATTCACTGAGAACGTATCTAGTAGTACATACCTACTCTGTTCACCCAACAGATGGAACGTCGCGTGAAATAGTTCACTTTTCTTCTTAAATTTTGAATAATGTGCTTTAAGCTGGTTTTACACTTGTCAATATTTTCATCAATTTCTAGACTTTAAAATTGATCAATTTGTAGTTCTTGAACTAGAACTTGTTTTATACTTGTCAATAAATATTAGGATCTTCATAGAGATCAGTATCTATTTCTTAAAATAGAACTTGCTGCTGTATTACATTTGTCAATTAATAGAACTTGAAATCGGGAATATTAGAATCGGTTAGTTTCTTTTGTAACGTTCGGGGTGGTAGCGTTCTGTCACAACAGGGATATTATTATTTCTTGGAGTGATGTTGCATACTTAAAACAAAAGCGGGTAAAGGTTTGAGGTTAAGCGTTCTCTGTCTCAAGATTACAATTTAGTTACCTTTTCAGAAGAATCCAATAATAACTGTCAATAAATTATTAAATATACAAATAGTAAATATCAAAACTAAAACAGGTGGGTACAATAATACAACGTGGATGTAACCAAATATATATAACATGACCAGAAGTATAACCAAACCACAATTGCACTATAGTCTGCGAACTATACCTCGGTAACCAGGTTATAACATTAATCTGAGTCAATTATTTCATGAGTACCAATTACGGAAATTCCTACAGAATTGAAGATAATTTGATGCAAAAATAGAACATGTTCTAAGTATGTTAGTTTCTAGAACTTGACCAAGTTCTTGAAATCAATCAATTTCTTGACAGATGTAAAACAGTTGGATATCATCTTAAACTTGAACAGAACTTAAACTAGAAATTGAACTTAAAATCGAACTAGAAGTTGACAAGTGTAAAACCATTATTGACATCAAGTCCTCTAAGTCCTAGTTATTGATCTAGAAATTGACAAGTGTAAAACCAGCTTTAAGATGATTTTATATTGGCATCGCAAACAGCGGTTTTTACCAAGCAACAGAAATGCCAGTACAGGATTCATATACATACAACATACAACTTTTCATGTTATTTGTCATTATTGTCAAAGTTTTAGATACACTTTTATTTTTTATACACTTTTCTTCAATGCGGATTCAAAAAAAAATATTTGTGCAATAAGAACATCGAACATGAACTAAATTAAATGGCAAGCGTTTATACATTTTACTTTTTTATCTGTAATTTTATTACCATTTTTATGGTATGCATCATTTTGTTATCGGGTATACTAGAAACAGATTACAATGAAGATGATAGTGGTAAGTTTGTGTTAATAATTACGATGTAATAACATTTTAAATCAAAGGCTTTCATTTCTTAGACTTATTCCACAGATACCTGATCTATAATTCCAAATGTATAGTGCCGGATTACGAAAGTTTTGGAAATAAGAAGCCGTATTATGGTGCAACTGAATATGTACCTTGCGGAAAGAGGGAAATGCTTACAAGTGTTACTGTAGAAGACGGCAAACTGTTCCTGCTGTTGCAAAGGACTATTTTAGATAATTTGACAGTTAGTTGTTGCTATTGTGACGTAATGCGTAATGAAAATGAAGATCACGGAATTGAGTAAGACTTATATTTACATCTTTATGTCCTAAGCTTTACGTATGCGTGTCAGACCGAATATTTTTAGTTGCACAAGAATTAGAAATATTTCTATTTCCTTTATTACATACCTACTAAACGATTTTTGAAGATATATGAAAATGATGGTAACAGTATTAGTAAGACTATACTTACATCTTTATGTTGTAAGTTTTACGTATTAATGTTACTCCAAATATTTTTAGTTGTATAAGAATTAGAAAATATTTTGATTTATTTGATTATATACTAAACGATGTTTAAAGATGTAAGATATCAGTTTATTCCCACGAATTCTTTGTTAAAACTACAGAAACATAACAGCAACTCTTTCAGAAAGCAAAAAAATCTTTTCACGTATCTTTTTAATTTAGTAGATTAAGTGTCGCGAAAGTTCGACACCGGAGTAGTGTAAAAAATCCATAGTGTTTGCGTCAGCATGAGTCGATGCTTTGTCACACGATAAAGTAGCTAACAAGCTTATAATGAAAGAGAAGGAAAAACTACTTAAATTTTATTTCCATGTTAATTTTTCATAACAGTAACGTTACGACCACAACTGTAGTTTTCTCCGTAAAAATTAGAAACTTTAAAACGGATTAAAGCATTTAATTTCGCTTTAGAAAAATAAAAAAAAAAAATAACCTAATACCTACAGTTATAATTAATTAAATTGAAGAGCTGATGAAGCAGTCAGATGTAAAGCGTTTTTCGGGAAGTTTAGATAGAGGGGGAAAGTCGATTTTGTAGCGATTAAATGCATAAGTATTTTGAACGTTTTTGTGATTTTTATTCGACAATGCTCATTAATCCCATCATTCAGTAATGCTACCCGCTCCATTAATATTTATTTTATTTGTGCAGGTACCCTGTACCTACCCCTTTCGAGACTTCGGTCCGATAACTTTTTTACTTGATCCCGTATACTTATTCCGAAAACAGCAGATTATTCAACAATCATCACGAAGAAACTTTTGTATAAAATATTTTTCTGTATCTCTTTTAACTAAGAGTATATAGGGTAATTTTGAAATTTACAATTTTCTGATTTTCCCCCGTATCTCTTAAGCAAGCGAAAATTTTCAAATGATGATTTGATTTGAGTTTACCATTTTAATCTTGATCCAAGAAGAGCACATTACTCCTATATTACTCTTCTGATAGCACTAACAATTATGGAGATACCCTATAAAAGTGTCGAAAATGGAACACCTGTACATATGCGTATATGTACTACTATGACGATTTCTGTAGTGGTGTAAGTAAGAATATCATATAGCGGTGGCGGCTGGTACTAAAGGGCACAAGGGCACGTGCCCACCCAACCACCAAGATAAACACAAAAAGAAATTCGCATGTAATTCAGTGCATTATTTTATTTTACTATTTTTACGTATTTTTATAACCATGGTATCAAAGTTTCCTTCCACACCACAGACACCAGCGCATATGCGAACGCTCAAAACTATGTTCCGGGGCATTATTTCCGATGTACCTATTTCGAGTATGAATCGGACGGCTCCATTTATCTTCGCCGGGTATTGAATAGCCTGTGTACGTGTACGTGAGCGGTGCATATCGCTTTAATGCAAGTGACAATTTCTTAAAAACTGACTACCAATTTAAAAGTGAAACTTCGTCATACGTGTTGTAATACTGCTAAAGAGTGTGAATTTTATATTTGTCAATAATTTTAGAATTTGTTTGATGAAAAGTTTTTTGTTTTTGTGTGGAGAATAACTATAATCTCTGTTTGCACATTCTTGGTTTTGCGAAAAAAGATCGAACTAACAAAAATTCATGCAAATAAAATGTCAAATAGAATATATACGCGGTCTCAAAATAAAGAGACAGGCATTCGCCGAGCTATGAATCCAGAAAATAGCTCAAATACCAGTTATGTTTCAATAATTTTTGAAGATCAGGAGGAGGACAAAAAAGAGAGGGATGAAATTATGTTAGAAATGCGGGAAAAACTGGCTTCTAGTAATTCTAACATAAAGGAGCTAAGAGATAAGCTCGATGATGAAACAAATAAAGTAGAATATTACCGAAACATATGTAATAATCAGAAGGTGATAATTGATAACTTACAAAAAACTATCAACGACCTCATTACAAAAATAAAAAGCAATAATGTAACTAATGTCTGTACACAAACTGATGTAAATGGTTTGAATCACTATGGGACGGTTGCAACGCAGACGTGTCAGGACGTCGTAGTTGAGCAGACGCAGACTACTAAAACTTCTGATTTTGGGGATGCGCCACCACCGTTAAAGTATCAAATGAAATTAAAAGAATACTCATAAGAATATGACTCCACTGCTATCACTACCAAATAAACCGAAAAACCTGGAAGATAAACACAAGAGGATCCTAATACTAGGTGACAGTCATGTGCGCGGTTCAGCGAGTGTTTTGCCTGAGTTTTTAAATCCGGATGAGTATGCGGTGCAAACATGGTGTAAACCTAATGCTACTTTCGATGAGATTTGCATTGGCATTGACGATCTAATAAAGGATTATACGCGGGAGGACTTTGTAATCATCCAAGCAGGTTCCAATGACGTATTGAAGGGTATCCGATTTTCTACCGCGAAATACTATGACATATTTGCGAAATTAAAATATACAAATGTGATAGTTTTAAGTGTACCGTTTTGGCGTAACCGTCATATACTTAACAAGTTGATCTATGAATATAACTGTAAAATGTACAATACTTTACTTAGTCTCTTGACAGATAATATAACCTACGTAGAAATAAATAAAATTATAGACTGTAACTCTCGATTGAGAGATGGTTTTCATATGAATAGAGTAGGTAAGTGTCAAATATATAAATATGTATCAGCTACTATGAAACAGTTTTTTAAACGTACAAAATGCGGAAATTCAGGCTATTAATTGTAACAATCTCATTTATGTAACCATATCAGATAGTCAAAATTTTTAAATATCAACGAATTGCAAGACAGAGTAAATGTATGTGGCAATTTTGTGAACAAACCATCTTTAACAGACTCACTTAATTTTACAATCCTCCATCAAAACGTCCAGTCTTTAAATAATAAAGTAGAAGATTTGGAAGTACTTTTAAGTCAAGAATTGTGTGGTTTCTTATGTTTTTCAGAACATTGGTTGTGTAACAATAACATTGAATTTGTTAAATTACAAGGATTTGATCTAATTAACTATTTTTGTAGAGAAAATCGAATTCATGGAGGAGTTGCTTTATTTATAAATAAATTAATTAGTGATAGTAAGGGTTTTATGTATAATAATATTGAATCCATAAGTAAATTGTCCATAGAACTGCATTTTGAGTGTATAGCCACTAAATTTTGTTATTTAGGTTTTAAGATGATTTTACTTGTTGTTTATAGAAGCTGTAGTGGCGATTTTAATATATTCATCGAAAAACTAGACGAGGCTTTGCGTATAGCATGTAATAATGAAAATTATAATATAATTTTATGTGGGGATTTTAATGTAAATTTTTTGACGCAATCGGGAGAATTAAACTTGCTCACTGATTTAATGCAAGTCTATAACTTAAGTATAACGGTCACTGAACGCGACTAGACTACGAAATTGTTTAGACAATATGTGATTAGCCGAACGATTGAAATTATAGTAGTGAGGTCGTTATATAATGGGATCTCGGATCACGCCGCGCAAAAAAACTCACTGTGTCAGCGTTTTGCACACGGGAGTCCACTAATGACACAATCTTTAAACGCAGTAAATATAAATTGACAGAGAAATCTATACAACATTTTAAACAGATGTTATCTAATGAGAAATGGGAAGACATGCTGCCAAACGATACTCTTCAGAATCAATATGGTACCTTTATTAATACCGTTCATTACTACTGCGACTTAGCCTTTGCAACCTCAACTGCAACTTCACGTAGGTGCGATCGAAATTCTTGGATCACTAGTGGTTATTCTTGTTTCGTCGCAGAGACTCAGGAGTTGTATAGATTAACTTTGAGCGGTGACTTAGATGTAATTGAATATTATAAAACATATAAAAGGATTTATAGAAAAGTAATTAAAACTGCCAAAGTACTCCACAATAATCGTATTATAAGTCGTTCCTCCAATAAGAATAAAGCAGCGTGGAGTATTATAAACTCTCAAATGAGGACTGCAAAATCTGAACATATGATTGCTCTCTGTCTTGGCGACGAGACAGTAGATGATCCAAAAACTGTGGCCGATGCATTTAATAATCATTTTAATAGTGTAGCTGATAAATTAATCAATGGAGCGGCTAAAACTGATACAATTTCAATTCCAGTACAGACGAATACATTTTTTGTAAGTCCAACAACTGAGGGCGAAGTAGTTTCAATAATCAAAAATTTGAAAAGCACACATTCATCTGGTGATGATAACATCAATAGTGTTTTACTTAAATCTTGCGCTGGTGAAATAGCATCACCTTGACAAATTTAATCAACAAATCTTTTCATGATGGAACGTTTATTGAATGTTTAAAAATTGCTAAAGTGATTCCTATATATAAAAAGGTTCACGTCACTCTATTGATAATTATCGTCAATATCGATATTAAGTACCTTTTCAAAAATTATAGAGAAATTGATGGCCACCAGATTAATAGCTATCTCAACAAATATAACTTACTAAATTCTAATCAATTTGGCTTCAGGAGGAATACAAATACTACATCGGCTATACTTAAATTTTGTAGTATATTATATAATAGACTGGAAGAGCGTCAATCATGTGTAGGTTGCTTTCTTGATTTAAGTAAAGCTTTTGATCTGGTGAACCATAAAATTCTATTACACAAATTAGAGTGCTACGGAATTAGGGGCAAAGCCCTTGATTGGATCTGTGAATATCTCACAAGTAGGTTGCAGTATGTCGACATAAACGGGAGTAAGTCTCATTATTTGGCAGTTCATCGTGGTGTTCCACAAGCACTGTCCTCGACCTTTACTTTATCTTATTTACGTCAATGATTTTCCGTTGAGTGATGCAGTGATGTTTGCGGATGATACTTCTTTCATTATATCCAGCAGCAATGTAAGTCAAGCTAGAACCACCCTAAACAACACCTTAACTACAATTAGTGAATATTTCAAACAAAATGACTTGCATTTAAACACTAGTAAAACTGTATTCATGGAATTTAAAATAAATGCTCTTGACCGTGAGTATTCTCATTATATGAAGGTGGACAGAAAAAGTATAGCACAGGTAGACTCTGTAAAATTTTTTGGGTATTACGTTGGATACACGTTGTGATTGGAGGGGCCACATCGATGAGTTGTGTAAGAGGTTGGGCAGCGTCTGTTTTTTGTTAACGAAACTAAGAGGCCAAGTTGGTCTCGAGGTTTTACGTATGTGCTATTTTGCTCATTTCCAGTCTGTGGTTACATATGGGTTGCTAGTTTGGGGCGCTTCGGGTGGTATTGAGCGTGTATTTAAGTTACAAAAGCGCGCAATTCGCGTACTGGCAGATGTCTCGTCTAGAACAAGTTGCCGACAATTATTTAAAGATCTGCAAATTATAACGTTGCCCGGAATATACATACTGCATCTACTTTTGTTTGCAAGAGAAAATTATAATTGTATTCCCAGATTGACACAGCATCACTCTTATAATACTAGGAATTCGAATGTGATGGAGATCCCACTATATAGGTTAACTTTTACTCAACGACGTCATTATTACTTAGCAATCAAAGCCTTTAATAAATTGTCCAATAGCTTCAAGCAGTTGCCACTGCAGTTATTTAAAAACAGACTAAAAAAGATGCTGCTTGATAAGAGTTACTATTCATTAAATGAATACATGAATGATATAAATTCTTAGGATAACTTTATTATACTTATAGATTTTAAATTCGATATTATTTATTTTTTACTGTTTTTTGTAACCTTTTTATATTGTAACTACAGGACGTCTCCTATGCTGCAGATGTAGTCTAAAGGATCAAATAAAATTATTATTATTATTATTATTATTATTATTATTATGCGCTTATGCGGTCGTTTTGGGGCACGCAATTTCGTGTCTCCAGTTAACGTCTTGCATTTATTGCGATTGCAATGTTTTCAGCGCGTAGCGCGCATGTGTGATTTCAAAGGTTTGAAGTGACGTTTATTAGCCGTATTCTTTTTAGCCCGTCTGACTAAGCTTGTTTTAGTTTTGTGAGTTAAGCTACGAGCTACTCATTACGAATGACCAAACCAGCCGACTAACTGCGTTTCTAGAGAGTAGCTCGTAGCTTAGCTTAGGCCTGAAGAAGACAATTACTGTCATATGTGGAAACTAGTAGCCAAAACAATTTGATCGTATAGTATATTAATGAAAGAATTAGGAAGTACACTTTCGAATTTAATTTATTTAACTATTTTTATTTTGTGACCACCTTCTTTCATAACTCACGAGCCGCCACTGTCATATAGGTACAGTACACTTGACGAAAATAAAAAATAGGACAACTTTTATAACGCATTTTGACTAAAATTAAGCGTCTTAAATGCGACTTTCATTTTTATGGTATGTCTGTCAGTTTGACATATAAATTCATATATTTGTCATAAAGTTGAAATGCCGCAGCTAAGTCTTTTATCGAAAGCAAGGATAATTAGCAAAGCAGAAAATGGTTGGTCTATAAGAAGAATTGCAGAATTGTATAATATTAATCGTAATACGGTGCATAAAATTCTCAAGAAATGGAGAAACGAACAAACTCTTAATAGACAGCCCGGTTCGGGAAGACCTAAAAATTCTACACCCTTGCAAGATGATGCTTTGGTAATGCACTTGAGGGAAAATCCTTTCGATAGCGTAGTTGATGCAGTTGCAGCTAGTAATTACCCTGGGTCTTTACGCACAGCTCAGAGTCGTGTAAGAAAATCGGAGTTGCGTTGTCGTTATGCTGCTCGCAAGCTAATTCTCAAACAAGAACATAAGGAAGCACGTCTAGGTTTTGCTTTGGAATTTTTTGTTTGTGATATAGATTTTTGGAGAAATGTCATTTTTACTGATGAGAAAATATTTCAATCAATGAATTGTGGCCGAGTTAGAGTGTATCGTCCCACAAACACACGCTTTGAAGAAAAATACATTAGTAATAATGATAAAAGTGGACGATTTTCGGTAAATATGTGGGCGTGGATATCTATACACGGACCAGGTGTTTTGTGGCATATTGAAGGCAGATTTAACGCCAATTCTTACATACAGATACTTGAAAATGTGATGCTACCTTCCGTCGCCCATTTCTTTCCGCAACAGGATTACATATATCAGCAAGACAATTGTCCAATCCACAAAGCCAATAATGTCACCAACTGGTTTACAGAAAATAATATAAATGTTCTAGACTGGCCAAGTCGAAGTCCAGACTTAAATATAATAGAAAATGTTTGGGGGTTTTTAGTAAAAGTCATTGAAAAGCGCAATGTTAGACCCAGAAATTCAGAAGAATTATTAAATGTGCTAAATGATGCATGGGAAACTATCTCTGAAGAGTACTATATCAATTTATACAATTCATTGCCTAGAAGATTTAACGAACTTATACGCAAAAACGGCGCCATTATTAAATATTAATTTTTAAATGTTTCTATTATTTGGTTGTATTGTTGAAACTTTAATTTAATTTAAAGATGTTTTACAGATGTTCTTTTTTGGAAAAATAAATGAACTACTCTATTCTTTTTGTCAATCTTTCGGAAACTTTTCGTAAACTAATATTTCCTCGTGAATTTGCACGCAGTGTATTTACCTGTTATCCTGTCATAAATCAAATTGACATAAGTTACAATTACATTAGAGTAATAAAGTTGTCCTATTTTTTATTTTCGTCAACTGTACCTATATTATACTAATAAGTGGTTTTGAAATAGAGCAGATTTGATAGTACTAAAGTATGACAAACCAAGTAAAACAAAAATAGTAAATCTTTTTGGCCTTCGTCCAGAAATACCTGCTCATTTTACATTACTTCAAACGTCAAAGTAGCCAAAAAGGCCAGCAAAAATGTCACTAAGGTTGGCGCACTATATTCGACATGACAGGACATGACAGATGTGTGATAAATTGTGATTAAACTGCTGTAAAACCTTACTAATATGAACTGCTGCATCCGTTGCACTTATTATTGATGAATAGGTATCATACTGCAAAGAACATTACAGAAAAAGGCTCATTCTCACAAACGTCGTTTTTGTCGACACAAAAAATAATGTGTATGTATTCGTGCTGGTGGGGCCAGCAGCTTAATGAGAGTTTATTACACATATGTCATGTACTTATCGATAAGGCTTACTACAGTTACAACTACAGGCTTTAGTTGTTTACGTTTATTTGTCACTTTTAATAGTTGTTTATATATTAAACCTCTTATAGGAATTTATTATTGCGAACGGAAATCGATGAACAATCTTATATCCATTACTGGACATTCTGCATAAATGAACATATTAAGCAATTACATAATGATGGACTGAACCTCATCAGCACTGTGCATTACAAAATACTGGTTTAATATAGAAAAATAGAAACATTTAGAGATTATTCAATTAATTGAAACCTAAATATTCTACATAATACTTGATACCTTTGTTATGTTAGTTTATTAACAATAATAATAGAGTTAAACTTTGAAATTCAGACTTCCAAGAAAAAACATCAGAAGTAATTTTAAATAATTTTTATTGAATGACTGTGATTAAATAATAATATTTTGTATACCGCAGGAGCCATCCAAACTCCAAACAGCTAGATACGTTGTTATAAGCATGAAGCTCACGCTTCTGTTCGTAGTTGATCAGTTCATGCAGTATTATTCACCTTACAGAATGAAGGTGCTAACTCCCAGAATATTTATATAAGCAATATGTAGTAAGAAATATTATGGATATTCATTATAGCGACAACACAATGGTATTGCATTTAATATTACATATTTTTAGATACGCACATTTTTTTAATATAGTTATTTTGGTCACTAAGAATTGCCCTTGCAGTATTTTTAGACATCGAGGGCGCCTTTGATAACACATCAACGCCCTCGATCAACCGATCACTAATGGAACGGAACATTGACCACACGACTAGCAGATGGGTTGACTGCATGCTAAGAGGCAGAGTGGTCTATGCCAATATGCTAGATAAAAATATCGCCATGAGGACTACTAGAGGGTGTCCTCAAGGGGGAGTACTGTCACCGCTGCTGTGGAGCTTGGTCGTGGATGATCTCGTCAGATCATTAAACGACAAAGGAATATGGCCGCAGGGGTACGCTGATGACATTGTCATTGTAGCTAGGGGAAAGTTCCCAGGCGTGGTGGCGGGTATCATGCGTAATGCACTGCGAACGGTGGAGGAATGGTGCCTTTCACAAGGACTCTCAATTAATTCACAAAAAACAAAGTTGGTTGCCTTTACCAACATGAGGAAACTCAATGACCTAGGCGGCATTAGACTGTTTGGGCAGGAGTTACAATTAACCAAGGAAGTAAAGTATCTGGGTGTTACCCTTGACGCGGAACTGAGCTGGAAAAATCACTTAGTTAAAGCGACGACCAGGACCACGCAACTATTCTGGCGCTGCAGGAGAGTTGCTGGCAAAACCCGGGGATTAAAGCCGAAGGTGATCCATTGGCTATGTACTGTCGTGATAAGACCAGCGATAACTTACGGGGCAGTAGTCTGGTGAAGGAGGACAGAACTGTCCTCCGCAGCGAAGCTGCTAACCGCTGTCCAGAGACAGGCATTGCTGGGTATCACTGGTGCAACTAACAGTACAGGAACCGCGTCTCTGGAGACCATTGTGGGCCTCCCCCCGCTGGAACTCTATGTGAGAGCGGAGGCAATGAATGCGATCCTTAGACTGACTGCCAACAACCTGTGGCATCCCAACTTCAGGTGGGAGGACACACTTATTACTACGGGCACGCTGCTGGACGGCCATTGCTACAAATGCCCACGGACAGCATGGCACCCGAAATTATCTTCACTGAAAAGGTGAAAATCTCCATACCGAAAGAGACCAGGCACGTAGTGAGATCACTGCTAACGAAAACTGGTACACGGATGGCATCCAAATCCAGCCAGGGACAGGAGCCGGTATTTGTGGGCCCAGTCCTAATCAAAGGATATTCATAAGCCTAGGGGAAACATACAACGGTCTTCCAGGCAGAGGTATTCGCCCTGCAGCCTGTGCAGAAATGATTGCAAAAGGGGGCTACATTGAGGAGGAAATAATATGATGACTGACAGCCAGGCTGTCATTAAGGCAGTCCTCAAACCCTGTAACTAGCGTCAAAAAACTATTAGGGACTGCAAACAATCCCTCAATGCAACTTGCACGAGACAACACGGTGTCTCTGATTTGGGTGCGGGGACATGAGGATATAAAAGGCAACGTAACTAGCCGATGAACTAGACAAGAGGGCTCTAAGAGAGGACTTTCATGGGTCCAGAGCCCGTATATGGGATTTACTAAGGGATTCCGCAAGAAGGGAGATCTGGACCTGTTAGATAAAGAAGTACAAGAGAAATGGAGGTCGATTGAAGGTCAACTCCATTACAAATCGCTGATAGGGGATGGGATAGTGGTTTCTCTGATAACCTACTCAGGCGCAGTAAGAAAGAAGTTAAACCATTACTGGGTTGGTAACTGGACTACTGTCCTCTGAAAAAGCATCTCATTACAACACAGGCCGTGTAAGCGAACCTTGTGTAGAAAGATGCGAACTACAGGAGGAAACGAGTTTACATGTAATCTGCACATGTGAGGAACGAAGGTACTCAGGCAGAAATATTTCGGGAGAGATCTATTGGAGCCCTCGAAGGTCCTCAAGTTCCACTGGCAAGTATACTGGCTTTATAGAGAACACCAAGCTGCTCGAGTGGAAATAAGAGAATCAATAGGGATGGTACAATGAGCACCAAGTCAAGTGCCCAGCATCAAGTGCCCACCCTAACTGAATGAATGAATGAAAGAATGGTCAGTAGAAAATTGCAATTTGATAATAATTGGTGGCTTTTCTGAACCGAAGTATTCAAAAGCAGCGATCAAAAATTCTGAGTTTCAAATTTTGGTTTTGAAAGAATTTGAATGCACCTAAGTATAATTTTAAATTTAGTGCTGGCATCCTAAGGAACACTTTTCCTTACTTCGTTATTGAATCGATATAGGTTGAAAATGTTGTAAACATATAAGCAATGTTTTCGTCCATTCAATATCCTGCAGAGCAATCATATTCTTGAAGCTTTTATCCGTTTAGAAGCTCACACAAATGTATAATAGATGCGTTTATACTATAACTGAAATTGACCGATGGGAAATTATATAACTCTCCAGTTGAATTTATCTCCTGGTTATTTTACATCAAGGATCACGTTAATCTACAATGCGTCTATATCACAAAACAGTATACCTTCTAGTAGAAATTCCAATATTTAGAATTATTGATTTTGCTTTTTGATTGGTTACATATGCAATAAACTTTAAATAAATATATAAACAAAAGAGTAAATCAGGTAAACAAAGCCCATTAAAAGTAACCAATATTAAGCTACTCTATAATTTATTAGATAAATTAAAACAATAGGTTCCTGATTCCACATAATCTCGATGCTATTACATTGCATACTTACACCTATATCGCAACAACCTGCAATCATGAATTGTCCAATATTTGCAGGTTGTTCTTCATACGTGCATTAAAATGACAATATCGAAATGATGTAAACATTTTGGATGCGCACTCGTCTATCGGCTATCTAAATGTTTTATCCGTGTTATGCTACAGATGCACTATTACAACAGTATTTAAGGGGGACCAAAGGACAACAAAAGATATGTTATCCGAAGCGTAAACATTGATGTTATCAGAATCCGTAAATAACACCTGCGTTGGAATCTCGCTCCTCGATAAACCATCAGAAGCAACCTGTATTGACAATTGGTTTTAATTTATATTTCTTATATTACAAAATATTTGTCATTATTATTGAAGGTATCACACAACGGTTTCAGCCATAATATGCTTATAACTACCGTCAAAGGAAGTTAAGTGAATCACTCGGTGAATATCGGAAATTTTTGCGCCTCTAGCGATCAGTGAGACAAAGTTACCGATAGTATTATTCCCATATGTTTCTTGTCTACCAAGTAATACGGCTAGGTATCACATGCATTGCGCATTCCTTCACGAGAGTAGCAGATATATTATACATCTTTAAATGCTTTGACTGTTATTTCAAAAACCGGTTAAAAGTTGCACGCAGCACTAAGAATGATTTTCTGTGTGTCAACTGCTAAATATTGTTTCTTTAATCCTTTAGGATTAATATACAATATTAAGATATTGTCCCAGTTATATACACTAGACTTAAGCCTTATTTTTTACAAAAATTGACAAACTATGGGGTAAAGTGAGTCACAATGAAAATTAATTAAAAATCGGTCAAATTAGTGTAGATGATGAAACTTCGTATAAGGCTATTTTGACGGTAAGTTATGATTATATATTAGGCAATATTTTCAATTTTTATTTATTTTTACATTAGTTCCTCTCCTAAAGGATATTTCGTTTATCTCAAAATATCTGAAATTGACGCAGAGCAATTTTACAAGCGGTACAAATCAAGTCACTTAAACGGGGATTATATATATTTGCAATTAGTGAAAGATTTTTCGTATTAGATAATTAGATAGGCAATTAAGATTGGTTTTATTTTAGTTTATTTATTGTTTTTTTTTATTTTCTTTTCGATTTTTTTTTCCCTCAGCACTGCTTTTATAAGCATTTCTGAAGAAATATTCACTTGAATATTTCCTCAAAAAAATCGGTAGCATATTTATTCTGTAGCAGTAATCAGGTGCTGATTATGTTGAATAAATGATGAATTATTTTTCAAAAATGAATTTCTCAAAGGTTATAAAAATATTAACGAAAAAGTTACATTTTTGATTCACTTATTCCGTTTGGCGGTATTTTATATTTTCTTATAATAACAGTAGTAAAAGAATATAGGAAAGGGTAATATATTACAGTATAGGTATAAGTACTTACTTCTTGTTTTTTAATGCTATTGCTCCAACTACATAATATTATATGGTAGGTAGTACAAGCTCAAGTTTGTTGTATGTGGTTTCTGATGCATTTAGTGATGTTTTTTGGTAATACATCAAATATATAAATATAGTATTCCTCATCGTTTCTATGGATATTCACCCGATATTCGATTCTGTGTTCTCGGTCTGTGTGTCTCGGTTGTCGATTCTGTGCCTTCATTTTCGGTTCTTGGTTCTCAAGTATTTAATTTTGAAATATTTTTCGTTGTGCCCAACCCTAATTAAATATAGTTGAAATTTTGTTTCCTTATTTCATTCTTGCTACATTATTTAAGTTAAATTGTGCTTTTGTAGTTTATCGCCTCTTTATTATTGCATTTACGGCAAAACGTGTTGCTGATAACTTTATAGAAAACTTAAATCTTGTATAAAAACAAGTCTGCAGCAGTTTTATTATGAAAATGAGAGCTAAATAAAATTGCAGGAAATTCAATTCTGTGGTGGTCTAAAAAAATATTAGTCAATAATATTGACCAATATTTTGAAAATTTTCTTTAAACCCTATTTTTTTCAGTATAGCTAAAGGGTAGTGGTAGTAATGGAGAAAACTTGCTTTTATACTCAACAAAGACCTCTTCCCTTCCCTTCCCTAATGTCACGTATGAATTATAATATTTTACTGGACTATGTTATGAAAAATTATAACGAAATGAAATATTTCAAATTATTTGCACCCATTTTCTCTTCCCTTTCTTCTTAAAAACTTATAAGCGAAATATTCAACATCTAATTACGTTATGAATACTTACAAATGTTTTTTTCTTAATGATTTTTAGGGTGTCCCAATGTTTTTCATTTGAGAACAAAACAGAAGTAACTCACGATGTCATCTACGTTAAGTGTTATCGCAACAATACATTGATTTACAAAAACGTCCACGCAACTATGCTTCTTTCGTCCAAAATTAACCAATACCTCTGCCAATATTGTTGTTGAAAAGGACGCCAGACCCAATGTACTGATTATCGGGATAAGTTCCCTATCCAGAGCTAATTTCCCCAAGGTATTTCCAAAAACGTATTATTATTTAAAAAACAAAAATTGGTTAGATTACAGAATCTTCAACAGAATAGGGGAAGAAAACAACATCAATTTGTTCGCTTTGTTGACCGGAGATTATTATACAGACCTAGATTGCTGGCAAAAACTTCATTCTGAATAACAAGTTTCTGTGGAAGGATTTTCAAGATCTTGGTTATGTTACGGCTTACGCGAAAGACTCTATTGATGACGGAGTGTCGCGAAATTCAAGCAGAGGATTTAAAGAACCGCCAACGAATTTTTACTTTCGATCTTATATAATCGCCTCACATATGTTAGATAAAGTATTGATTCAAGATTCTATTTATTGTACCGGTCCGAAGACTACAACTGAGAGAATCTTACATCTAGCCAGAGATTTTGCAAGTCTTTCGCTTACAAAGCCGTCGTTTGGTGTCTTTTGGATGGATAGTTTCCAGAGAAAAACTACTGACTCATTAAATGGTTTAGATGTGAAAGTGCAAGAATTTTTCCAATATTTACATACAAGTACCATTTTACAAAACACTATCGTGATGTTCATGAGTGATCAAGGAGATGACGAACGAAAAAATTCCTTGAGAAATTGGTTCTCACAACAAATTCCCTTTTTATTTATACGGTTACCACTTGCTTTTAGACTAAGATATCCTACGCAATTTAAACTAATTCAAGAAAATACATATTCTCTAATATCACCTTTTGACTTATATTCGACAATCCAAGATTTTCTCGTAATGTACAATAAAGGATACATAGCGAAAACGAGCAATGCTTGTCCGAAAATGTCATTCTTTACTAAAAAGGAAATACATTGCAAGATCTTGTGAAGACGCTTCAATTGCAGACAATTGGTGCACTTGTTTGGGATACAAGAAACTGAAATTTGATGACAGTATATTAAACCGCGCTCAAAAGTTCATATGTACCAATGTAAATCGGCAAATAATCAGAGTAATAAACGGATCTCACACCTGTAGGGCAATTAAACCGTATAAAATAAAATATGCCTGGTTAACAGAAAATCAAACTAGACTTTTGGCGAAAAACTATTTGAAATTGGGCATAGAGACATATCCTTCGCTGCATTTGGACGCTACCTTAGAGATAAATTATAAAGAAGGAATTATTTCGTCCTTCAAAATAGTCGATAAATTAGAAGGCCTAGATTGGGATGTTGTGGCTTTGCAGTGCGGAAGAAATCCTGAAGATGTCATGGAAAATTTTATAGGTTAGATAAATATAAGCTCGTATTATTATTGTCTATTTTTATATCTATAATAAAATATACTACTACTGAAACGATGAAATCTGGTATATGGTGAGAGTATTAATAGATAACCGTGGTTACTCATTCCTAAGGAATTTGACGAATTCATGTCTCATCGTCTAAATCAAATGCACGTATTCCTAGCGTATTTCTATGCTCATATGTATCCGAACATCTAATTTAAATTCAAGTCAGAATGACGTGCAAGTAATTTGAAAAGTAATACTTGGTGCGAATAAAATATTGATTGGGTTTTGTATCTGGATGTAATTTTTGTACACAACTTTTGTTCAATATGTCACCGACCTTTCATGCAAATCCGTAATATATCCGTAATTTTTTTTATCTTGTACTGGCACAGAGCACATAAGCTTCTATATCAGAAGCAAAAAATAGCATATATACCCATCTACTTGCTACACACGGAAAAATAATTGTTTATATGCAAGAATTTTATTCCATTGAGAGAATTTTTGCAAAAATATAGCTTAGTAGATGTAGCATGAGTAGTTGACGTATGAAAGTGAGTTTATACAAACTGTTTCAAAATGAATTACATCTCAGTAGGTACTGAGTAACAAGTACTTGCATATTATAATAAGCCGCTTACCTCTTATGATAGGTATCTAATTATATTTCTCATGTCATTTTGGCATTTGTCATTCTGACATATGTCATTTTGTGAGTAGCAATATAATTTTTCGTGATAGTTTTTAACTTAATACTACTAAATAATGTATACATTGCAAGAAAATAATAGAGTTGTGGATAATACCGCTCTTCAACATCATATTCGCCTAGTGAGGGAGAAGTTTTAGACTATCAGATGTGCGTTAAAAGGCAAAAGTTCTGGTAGACCACGTACACAGCAAAATATTGTTAACCATGTAGAAAACCTTGTTGGCGAAAACCCACATTCATCAGTTCATCATTTATCACTTCAAACGAGTGTATCTTCTAGTACCGTGCATAGAATTTTGAAGCGTTGTTTGCATATGTATCTATACAAAGTATCAGTTGTTCATCAGATTTTACTTAGAGATTAGGATAGTAGGATAAATTATTACAAATTCTGTCAAGAAAATTTAAGTAGCTAATAATGAAATTCTTGGTCTAAGTTTTTTTACTGATAAAAGATGGTTTCATTTAAGCGAGTTCTTAAATAAACAAAATTACAGAACATGGTGTGCAATGGTATTACCCTGCGATTTTTAGCCTCTCTGGATATTCTCCTACTTCAAAAGATAAATTAATAAAAAAACGTCAAAGGTTTAATCACACTTTCCGAGGCTCTGTTAATTAAAGTGCACGGTACATCGCCGGAACCTGCTGATGATTTATTTTTGAAATTTTTGGAAAGACTTAATTTCGTGGTCATATAAAGGCATGGCGTACATACTTTGTGAAATTTTGATGTTATTGTAACTTATCTGATCATTGCTGGAAATTTTTGACGCGGCATTGCGCGCAAATTCAATAAAGTAATTATTAAAGACCTCCCCAATGTGACTGGGATCGTTTATTGATTTCTCGTCATTATTAACGATTACATTTTCGTGTTTTTTCGTTTTTCCTGACAATACATTCATAATACTCCATGATAACTCTATTACATGATAAATAACTTTATGTCAGTAATTACGTTTTAAAATAATTTTTTTGAATTAAAAATGCATAGTTTTTTGTTGTAGATATATATAGTTCGAGCAAATCGGATTTTTTTTGCACAGTATACAAATCACCCAATAGCTTCATAGATTACCTCAGACATAGTCCAACCGTAAGTGTTACAACGAATACAATATATGTATATATTACATAAAAGTTTTATAAAAATAGTCAAACGCCTGATTTATATTTTCATAGTTGTAAATATTGTCCCAAGATTCACTACTAAGTATTTCAACAAATTATCAAAATGTTGGCCTCAAATTAAAATAAATTGGTAAGTTAAACATTACATGAATATTATATAAACATTTCAAAAATTTTTTGCTCTAGTACTACACTAAAAAAACCGATTTTTTGATAATATCAAATTTTGTTTAATATAACTAAATATTGAGTTAAATATGGGCAAACAAATATTTCATTAATTCGACTAAATTATTTGTTCTTTAACCCTTTATTCATTTGAAATAATGAAATATTTTGGTTTTTCCGTGTACAAGACCTTTTTGATGTACACATTTCATAACATGCGTTTAAGAAATACAAACATTAAAAGCAAGAGTGGGTGTTAATTTCTATTTTCGATGGCGTCGTTCTAACCACCTTTGAGATCGATATAAAAAGTGATAAGTAACACGGGCAAGACTTAATCAATAATCAAAACAGGTTAATAACTTGTTGCTTTATACAAACTGTTACCAAGCATAGTATTTCCGTGGGTGTAATGTTTATAATAACGGCTTGAATTTAGAATTTTGGACGAAAAAATCTCTACAACTTACAAGTATGAATCTTTTAATAAGTCTTAAGAGTGTAAAGATGGTACTGTTATTTTTCTAATAAAATAAAGGAATGACACAAAAATGAATTCATTTAAATTGGACGGATGTTCTTGTCCCTAAATTGTAATTTGATTGAACTTTAAATAAATGTTAACTTTTCGTCTTTGATGCCCAACCACTTTTTAACCCGATGCAATTTGAAACTTTCCTGCCATTTGCAATGGCAATATTTTTTAACGTCGTCCAACGATACGCACCAACCAGTTGACTTATAAATGTCAAGTCGATGTACCTCGCCTTCCAAGTAGAATCGTGTGCCGAAAATATCCTCCTCCAACCGAACAGTTGCTTCCAAGGTAATTTTGGGATTCGTCTCGAACTGCACCAGTAAATAAGACTTATTTCTAAAATCCGTCGTGGGATTGATAGCGATGCGCGCGTATCGAATTCTTCCTAATTTGAGGATATCACATTTTTCCACGTCGTCGCTTTCAGCAACAATAATTTTCCTGGTTTCCTCAATGAGAAATTCGGCGACTTGCGCTGCTAAAGGATCCTCTGGATCAAGATTCTTATACAGAATACAAGCGCAAAATTCCATTTTTATCGACGCATCTGTGCAAGATCTAACGTCTTCAATTTCGGTAAATAACGATTTGCATTTTGGGCAAGACACACTTGGGCGCATTCGATAATTTAGACCAGATAAAACCATAATGTGTTGCAGAGTCATGTACAAGTCGTAAGGTGTAGTTAACTTACGACTGTTCTGTTGCAGTATCTGAAATTCTCGTTCGTGGGCCTTCTTAAACGACTTCGGAATCCAAAAACGTAAAAATGGTAAGCGTTCTTCTAACCAGCCAGTTGGAGTGTGGCGAATTTTCCCGTAACGAATCCCATGATCACTGAGGAAGATTATAATCGTATGATCTGTCACCCTTTTTCTCTCTAGATAGGTAAAAAACTGGGCGATCTTATTATCCATCCGCATTGGTGAGTTGACATCGTCGTGGCTAAAACTATTCATCCAGAAGAAACCAAAGCTTGGCTGATTGAGAAAAGTTTCGACAAAATCCTTAGCGATATTCAAAATCCTTTCACCGTACGGTTCGGGACCAGCGCAATAGATAAGACCCTTGTCGTAACGGATAGCTAACGTTTCAGTTGCTAAAGTGTAATGACGGAAATAAAGGTCTGTTGGTTTTTCTTTGAAACCCTTTTTAAGGTAAGTGAACGTATTCATATCGGCCAAATCTTCCGCGTAAGCTGTCACGTAACCAACGCGGCGAAAATCTTTCCAAATTATATCGTAGACATCCAAAAAACTCGTTCTCGTATTTCCAATAGCACTAAGGGCTTCTAAACTATGTCCAGTCAACATTGCCATGACATTGGGGAAGGTGTTGTAGCCCACCTTATTGTAAGCTTCGTAACTAATCCATTGATTTCGCTTGAGGTAATTCGAGGTCGCTGGCAAGACGCGCGCTAAATTTAATCTCGATACACTATCTATACCGATAATTAAAACACTAGGAGGTTTATTTTTGACCAAACTGTGAAATTCTGCGTTTTAATTGAGGCGAAGCCATTATTGTTGCGTGTGTGTTTGAGTATACTTTCTGTAAACGAGTTTCGTCAGTATAGCAGTTAACCAAAACGGCGTCCGTATGAATTTCTACCTTCTCCACAAAACTTCTGCACCTAGCCAAACTGTCGAATATAGAATCGAATTAGCAATATGTTTACGATTACTATTTTATCTGGTTCCTATTAAACGGGAAAGGACTAGTTTACTCACTACAAGTAACGATCAGGTTTTGCAACTCCTATGAATCTGCTAATATTAACGTAGCAACAAGACACTCCAAAGTCCGCGTATTGCTTTATCGCAGCTTTATTTACTGTCAGAAAGACGCTGCCGTTCGTTCTTACAATTTTTGTAAGTAGTAGCTTGTGTGTGCATGATTTATAACCTTTTCTTTTGTGAAAGGGGATCACTTCCTCATTCCAAGGTTGCACATCAAGAATCTTGCATTTTGCATTGTTGATTAAAAACTTTACAGGAGCCTCTTGGAAACAATAAAAAACAACATATATTAGTCTTAAGTGCTAGGTCTCCACGTTGTAACAACGTCCCTAATTTCATCTCTGCCGACGTTTCTTCTTCCATTATATAAGATACCTTCAAGACCTCTTCTGTTTCTTCTGTTGGTCACCAGAAACGTGAGCGAGAAGGAATTAAGGACGCGGTTCAAATCTAACGGCTTTCAAAGAGCTTTCCAATTTACATTGGTTATTCTGATTACTATATGACTGTACATTTATGACTCACAATGAGCAATAAAAAATGAAAATGTAGACGAACATCAGTACTTTATCTGAACTCACCAATATTAAATGGTATCCAGCTTATATTCCCATTATCCTCAAACCGAATTTGATGTAAATGTATCATGTACGAAATAAAAGTATTTCCCAGCAATAATAGCGAAAACCAAAAGAGAATAGATTTCACTTTGAAGCCCCAAAAACTGTGCCTCCTAATATTTTCCACTACAATACTTCTATGACTTACTAATATATTGCATCGCATCGTAAAATCCTATTGCAATATTTGCAAGCGTGGATCGTGATTTCAAACACCTTGGAATAATTTGAAGGATTATGATAATGTTTGACACGGTTTGACGGATAGCCACATCAAAAGTCAACTTGAAGTTGATTGCATGGTGCATATTTATACGACATATCTTTAAAAATCTAAATTCCCCATTCAATACATTTATATTTAAATAATTTACATATGTATGCATAATAATAACAAATAAATACTTAAAGATGCGTCCACACGAAGTTCGCCAAAGTTTGACGAAACCAGTCGTGTAGATGGGCAGTTCGGAGCTCGGCGAACTAGTCGGCAAACTGTTCGCCTATTCTCGATCTGCGTTAGGAAAATGGCGCACGTCAACCGGCTCGATGGAGTTCGTGCACCCGTTCACACATTCCGGAAGGAATTAGAGTGAGAGGAAAGCTGTTTACCCAGCTCGTACAGTTTTTCAACTATTTTTAATAACAATCATTGTGGCAGTGGGTAACAGCAACAAATTCCTTTTTCTATTTCGCACATACAATAACCATTTTGTATTACTGTTTTTCCACTTTGTGACACTGTTTGCACTTTTTAGAACTTTTGTGTGCAAAAGTGCATAAAAGTGCAAATAGTTCATGCGACGCGAACAAACTTTTTATATGAGGTTTGGTGGTGCGACTCGTGGTTTGACATTTCACTTTGACATTTTTATATAGGCTTTTACATGGAATTGCAAGAATTGTGTCGCAAACATGGAAACGTTAAAATTCCCTGCCAGGATAAGAAATTCCAATTTTAATCATAAATAAACGTGAATTAATGCGAAATAGTATAAAATACACGTGTTACAATGACTGTTGTAATACTCGTACTTTGAATCACGAGTTGCGTAACTTGTACTATTACAACAAACGTCATTGTAACAGTAGTATTTTAATACACTATTTAGGCTACGTTCCGTTTTTGCTGTATAGTGCAGCCAGTAATTTTGCTGAAAGTAGGTACTTCAAAACCATCGTTCCGTTTTGAAAATTAGGTGAAGATAGTACTTTCAGCACTATTAAAAACGGAACGGATACAGCAGTAAATGAGTAATATACCGACAAAGAAGGTAACATAAATATTTTGTAGTATTTATAAAATAAATAATGTATTTTTCACTTTTGACAAAATGAACAAAATACTTCCAATAATTATAACAGAAAATATTGAATTGCTGGGTACAGAAGAAGGTTCGGGTGACAAGAAATTGTTAAGTATAATCAAAATTGCACAAAAAAGACACATACTTCCTAGACCTAGAACATTAAATTATATTGAAATTGTTCATTCTTAATTTAACAAGGAATTTAAAAGTTATTGTTGGTAAGACCTCAGACTGTTTAAAGTAAACTATTATAAATTTAAGACATTAACATATGCATCGAGAAACATTTTACTTTTTATTAAATATCATTGAAGAAGATTTACAACGAAAAATCAATGAGACAGAGAGATATCAAGTAAATTCTTCCTATTTCCTTATTTCAGTTAAGAACTTAAGTGGCATAATAGATATCTGCATATAAAATTGAATTTTTGTGGATATTATTTAAATAATTAATACATATATTTATTAATTATCATTTGTAATCCTGTCATATTCTTCCTAGCTTACTAAAGCATTGCAGCTATAATTTGTGTCTACATCATCATTACATTAAATTGGTTCATTTCAAATAAATTAAAGAACTGTATTTTCATTACTTTAAAAGTATGTAATACTGAAATAAATTAAATCAATAATTATAGTTTTGTTTTAAATATGATGAAGAGGTTACCAATCAAATTGCTTTGAGTTTATGTATATTGTTATAATAAGAGTTGACCAAAATGTGTGTAATATTTTTCTTATGAATAGAAAAATTAGAAAATTAGGTGATATTTATGTATTAACAAATACTTATTTGCTAATAGGTATATACAATCTTTAACAAATTAAATCGAATCTATAAGCTCCACAAATCTTCGATTATCAATGCAATCGAAGCTACAGCACTCATATAGTAATTAAAAATTATTTTCAAACAATTCTGAATTATGCATTGTTGGGTACACAGTACTTGTAGTTTTGGTTGCATAATAAATAATTCTAATATTTGTTGAGCTTCAAGATGGTATATGTCACACACATAATGTTCCGTCCTTGATGTGAAAAAAAAAATCATTTGAAAGAAACCATCCCTTAATATTACGACTCGTGTTTAAAAAAATTCGCTTAAAATATTTCTAATCCTTTTTCCCTCACTTCTGTAATACGCGACTAAAAACATCAACCTGAAGGAGTCTAGTACAGATTTTCAGTTGACAGCATAAAGTAAACTAATAAAAAAAAAATAAGAATTATATTTCACTATAGGTAATTCTGGTTGTCAATATTTTAATACCCTACAGATAACTGCGAACATCTCGGTCCCATAAGTCATATTGAGTTTCTGTGAACATGCGTCCACCGCAACCGCAATGACAGAAATACAAATATTTATAAATTGCGGTTAGGATTTTGAGCGAAACTAAAAAGGACTTTCAGTTATTCAGTGACAGGGACCTAACCGTCATAATTTCTGTACCAACACCAACCTATCTTAATTCATGCACAACCACATTAAGCTCTCATGTCGAACGTTCGGCGTTTTATGTGCTCGGAGTTCTGCAAACCCCGAATCGTGTGGACGGTTGCGACCACACGATTCGTATAGAGTTCGATAGTTGCCACCGTGATATATGTCTAGTACATCATATTAGGTCTTAACCCCTATGTTTTTCCATGAGCTCCTCTAGGCAACATAAGTGTTATCTCCGTCCTGGTTTTAATCCTCTGAAGTTAATGATGTAAGCTTGGAGTCTAGGAGAACCTTAAGATATTTCACTTCCTCTCGCAGCTTTATTTCTTCATTTCATTATTCAAAATTATAATTCATTAACTACTTTTGAAAATGCAGGTTATTAAGTACGATAAATTAATATTAAGATTTTAGAATGCCTTTTTTGGTTTTCTGAAGAAGATTTAGTTTTATCTTATTTTTTTATTTTAAAAATATTCCTGCCTAACGCCGCTACAAATTATGCACAGTGTTTTTTATTCATTTCTCCCAAAATAAAACGGTGGAGTCACTTAAATAAATGTTACTAAAAATACTAGAAATAATGGTACTAAAAATAGCTTGTAATTTAATACGTTACCGGAAAAACTAAACTTACCCTCACATAAAAGACCCGATAATTATTAGTGATCTAAATTGTTGAGAGCCAAAATTAGGTTTAATCTACATGTAAATACAGCGTACATATGTAGGACGTTATTTTAACTATATTATGCTAATACACTTAGATTTCTATCTCTCCTTTATTTATAAATGAATATTGATTTTTTTCCACAACCTTTGTATGTGTTATCTGTATGTGTGTTGTCATTAACATTTGAACAATGAAATCCACGTTTCCATAGGTATTTGATTATAAATAACCTTAAATTTATTTTATTTACATAGTGTAGGTCAATGAAAAAAATAAAATAATGTATTTCTCAACCAAAATTTTTATTTCAAGTGAAATAGACGACGGATGACAGATAAACATTTTTTATTGTTTCGGAAACGATTAATTGATTTTTTCAGACGATACGCTTCTACACGATTTTAATAAGTTTATTAACTCCATCCTCCAAGAAGTTAATAGACGATAAACTACTGTCAGATAAGCAATGGCGTTTATTTGACAATCGCAAACTAGAAAACAGACCAATCTTGTCAATGCTGTGAAAATCGATCGTGCTGAATTCGAACTTCATATACTTTTCTTTCCAAATCGCCACCTTTTTGATTCTTGCTTCGCTTTGAACTGGATCCTCATCCGTAACAGGATCATCAAGTAAAACTAAAAATTATATCAAAAATAAAAATCTTAATAAGCAAACAATCTAAAAGATTTGGAGGAAATGTATTACCATTTTCACTCTGCACTGATGACGCACTGCTATCGACACCATTTTCCACCGGAAGTGGATTTGGTGGTAATTCTGAAATATTATCACTACTTCTTGACAATAAACTAGTCCGGCGTCCCGAGCAATTGATAAAGCTACGATGTCCAAATCGTTGTTACTAATAGGTACCAATCTGTTAAGCAAAACACGGTAACCACATATAGTCACATCATGTAATTTCTTATTAATATTTAAAATTACGGAAGTAGGAGGAAATGCGTAGGTAGGGTAAAGTACGTAGAGATGACCAAACAAGATAGAGTGCCATAATGTCAAATTTCGCGAAACTATCAGAAGTCCTTTTTACAACCCCCCAAAAGTGACACCTACCAAAAAAATATATCTTATTTGCTCATTAGTTAACTACTACATGTTAAAATTGCGAAAAGGGCGAATTGGTAGAACATGGTTTAAAAAAAATAAAAACCAATTATGGAATGTGCATATGCATCAATTATTTACCAAAAACTATATTAAAACCTGTAAACTATCTCTATACCTATCGTCATAAATATGCTTTTATAACAAAATATACACCTACAAATAAACTATATATAAACAATCAATATTTCGTAGCTCATCAGATACGATGGCGACCACTCTGTACTATACTCGATGAAATATTAAAATTGGACCCGTCGAATATGCGATTTTACAGCATTCGACCGCACGAATTTTAAACTTGTGATCTGTGATGTAGACTCGATACAATGTTATCCTATAATGCGCTATAATGAGTACGTAGTGACCTATTCCCAGGACGATTCGATTTTCATACAAGTTTTGTCAAGTTATAAGAACTTAACTAGTCAAAACATAGTTCGCAGGCCACGTATACTTTTTGGCAAAAGAAAATTATGTTAATCAAAGTTAAATTGTTTTATTGAGTATTTTGCGGGAGTTTCGAATATATTAAGTGTGATCCTGATTTTCATTGTAACATTTGCGATTTAGAAATAGTTAATGGAGAAAACAATTGAACGTCGTACAGATAATAAATGTGTTAATTGTACAATAAATGTCGGAAAAACCAATGGAAAGCTAAAGCGTATCATTATAAATGAAGATTTAAATAGATATCAACTTTGTTGTAGAAATATTGTACACATTGGGTCTGTTTTTTTTGTCATAAATGTAGGCTGATAACATATAGAGACACAATTTTTTTTGCCTAAATTTAAGTATACGTGGCCTGCCAAACTACGTTTTGACTCGCTAGTTAACTTCTTATAACTTGAGAAAACTTGTATGAAAATCGAATCGTCCTGGAAACGGGTGACTACATACTCATTATAGCACATTATAGGATAACATTGTACCGAGTCTATATCACACACCACAAGTTCGAAATTCGTGCGGTCGAATGTTGTAAAATCGCATATTCGACGAGCCCAATTTCAATATTTCATCGAGTATAGTACAGAGTGGTCGTCATCGTATCTGATAAGCTACGAAATATTGATTGTTTATAGTTTATTTGTAGGTGTATGTTTTGTTATAAGAACATATTTATGACGATAAGTATAGAGATAGTTTACAGGTTTTAATATAGTTTTTGGTAAATAATTGATACATATATATATATACACATATCCATAATTGGTTTTTATTTTTTTTAACTATGTTCCACCAATTCGACCCTTTTGCAATTTTAACATGTAGTAGCTAACGAATCAACAAATAAGATATTTTTTTTGATGAGTTTCACTTTGGGGATTAGTATAAAAAATCACTCCCAAAAAATATGCTTCTTAATATATGTTTCTATGATCAATAACCAGCAGAAATCGATAACCAATAGTAGTTTATGAAAATATTACTTCTTCGAAATAAGAGTACAAAAGCACTCTTAATATTACATAACAGGCTCCTGATGCTAGACTAGTAATTGCAACACAAACGACAGTTTTCCTATTTTATCTTTTTCGTACCACCCATTACTTTATGTACAACCACTTGAATGAAATATTCTTAGATCAATGTAATCTTGTCAAACATGTAGAAACTGGACGCAAAGTCGTCTAGGTATAAAGGTATTGCGTAACCTGATGTTGCTTATGCAAGATCTAGCTTAATCATATAAGTACCATACTTTCAATTACTTTCCTGGTGAGAGTAGATTATACTTTTTTAATCGTTGGTCACAGTGCATCACGCACTAATCACTTTGACAGTTTATGTGTCACCAAAATGTGTGCAAATAATATTAAAATAGCCATTCGATATCGAATACCTTCTACGCAAATTTGGTTCGTTTTTTAGGTGCACCACCGTCACGTTTTCGAATTACTGTCCCAGTTGCACGACATTTATCAATACAAGCGTGACTTCAAAGCTGTGCGTAAGTAACTTCTAGATTAGGAAACTGTTGCCGGTAATGCACTGATTAATGGAATTCCTCTTTACCTAAGTTTCGACCAGGTCTAAAGTAACTTTCGATAATAAATGAATAATAAATTTGTTGTAATTCTAACATGTTGTAATAAAATAATACAATCAAATACAACCGTTTCTAATTTTGGTTTGTCACTGACAGCTGTCAGAATTTGAAGTACAAATTTAAAACTAGAACAGTGTCGCCAATCTTACTAAAGAATTTGCTTAAAAAACAGCCTATTCTAATCAAGAAAGTATTTGAAAGCACTCTATCTAAGTAATGGAAAACGAAGAATCAGGACTGATAATTCAGCGTTACCAAATAATCAAAACATAGGCAATGAATTACTTTTATTCCAGTGACATAGAAGACGATATTTAGGTAATAAAAATTGATGTGTTGCCAATATGTAATATACTCCGTAACGTCCTTTTTTTTTATTATTTTCAACATAATTAAAATCTACCAGCTCAAAAAATAATGTGCATCACACGTCCAGAAACTCTTGTGAATATTCTCGCCTGTGTACAAAACGTACTCATTCTACAATTTTTGATACTATGATACAAATAACTATTAGTTAAATACCAATTTGTTCAGGAAATGTTTTTGAAGAAAATGGATATATAAATTGACAAAACCAAGCAGTTAATTCTGGATAATAGAATCCTGGAATGACTGGTAGATAAGTTTAATAGGTAAAAAAAAGGGAGACTATATACAAAAAGCCAAGAGGTTGCGGTGTTTTCGGATACTCCATGTCAGACGATTTCCACAAAAAAAGTTACTCTTTTCTCGAGATATTTACAAATATGTGCGAAAATCGCTAAATTTCCTCATTTTTCCTTATTCAAATTGAAAACTAATCTAGAAATAGGGAGATAATGGCAATGTGGTGCACCTCAGGGTAAGCTTCCGAGGGCGGGAAATCGAATATCCGCAAAGTCGGACCCGTAGAAGTAACCATTCTCGGGATATTTACAAATATGTGCCGAAAATCCCTAAATTTCCTCATTTTTCTCTATTCTTATTGATAACTAATCTCGAAAATAGGGAGCTATGGCATCTGGCTCACCTCTGGACAGCCTCCGAGGGCGGGCAATCGAATGTCGGCAACGCCGGACCCGTAGGAGTAACCATTCTCGAGATATTTGCAAATATGTCCCGAAAATCGCTAAATTTCCTATTTTTTCCTATTCAAATTGAAAACTAATTTAAAAATATAGAGATAATGGCAATGTGGTGCACCTCAGGACAAGCAATGTGGCGCACCATAATTTATAACTAGAGATGGTGATATTTGTTGGGAAAAAGAATTCTTTAAATCAAAGAAATGTTTCTTTGCGACTATTTAAAACATATGTGGGCAACAACCGGCCCGCTGTAAGATTTGATCCAGCCCGCGAGATATTTTGGAAAAACTCAATAAAAAAAAAATATTACACTACTTACTCATACTACTTCCAAATGAGGAAGATCGAGTGATATGGGGTTTGTCGCTTGCTCCGCGGATCAAGTGAGCGAGCAAGCCGAGTGGCGGCGATCATCATCATTTTCTAAGCATTGAGCGGAGCACCGATTTGTCTGACACAGCTCAACTGGCTTATATTTATTCGAGTGTATTTAGAGATATACTGAGGAATTGCTTGGTTACAGCCGCTAAAAGGAACCACTACAGGAGAGGACATTTTTATAGAGTTGAAAAGGTTTCACTAAGTATTTGGTGCCATGTCAAAATCTAGTTGGTGTAATGCGCGATGGTGCACCTTCGCTTGGTCGGCTTACGTAAAGGTTTCATTGGAATTTTGTAACGAAAAAAGCAACTGAATTAAATTTGCAAAAGATGATTTGTAAGTCCTTCATTGCATTATCACCAACAGAACTTGTATTCTAAGTCCATTCGACTCCAGAAGTTTTATGAATGTGGTTAGTAAAACCATCAATTTTATTCGATTCCGAGGCTTAACCATCGTCAGTTTCAAGGGCGGTTTTTGGATGAAATATCAGCCGAATATGACGACGTAACAATATATTATTGTGAGTCAGATGGTTAAGCAAAGGAAAAATGCTGAAACGGTTTTACGAGCTTAGACATGAGATAGCAGCTTTATGCAAATAAAAGATAAACCACTATCTGAATTGAGTGACCCAAAATTGATATGTGACCTGTAAGGTCGACCAGAAAAGCTAATCTGGTCGACCTTACAGGCCATTTGAATAATTTAAATTTGAAACTTCAAAAACAAAGACAGTTAGTAAATGATTTGTACAGCCGTTTGAAAGCGTTTCAAACAAAATCCGCTTGTGCGTGGCACAGTTGCTGTCTCGTAACAGTTACCATTTCACCACGCTCTCTGCGTATGAAAATACTGCTTATGCTCAATATGCTGAAGAACTCAAGTTACTGTCGGAGCAATTTTCGAACAGATTTAGCGATTTTAAAAACATGGAAGACAGTTTCAATTTATTAGTTACTCCAACAAAACGTAATGTATAAAATGCTCTAATACACTTGCAAATGGAGTTCACTCGAGCTTCAGAAAAATCACTCCTAAAATCTAAATTTGAAGACGTGGAGTTGTGCGATTTCTCAAAAAAATACCTCGAAGAAGACATTTTCCGGAGCTTAGAAAAGTTCGCAAGAAGAATGATTTGTGCGTTTGGCAGTCACTTATAAAGCGAACAGTTCTTTTCAATGATGAAAGTTAATAAATCAAAACATCGTACAAGGCTGACTGACGATATTTGGGAAAATTCTTTACGTCTTTGTATCAGTGGATTCATCCAAATATCGATGGATTAGTTTCCCAAATGCAAGCTCGAGGGTCTCATTGATTTCGTTGTCGTTATTTAACGTTCGTAGTTAGTAATAATAATTCCAAATTTCACGATTTAATTATAAGTGTGTACCTATTTTTTTTCATTTCATTTTCTTTTTAATAAATTGTATTATAAGAACATTGTCGTATTACTTCATGTCTGATATCTATCGCTAAAAATTATACACTACTTTAAAACACTACTTTAAAATGCACTACTTTTAAACGCGGCCCGCGAACGTATTTGCACACTAAAGTTTGGCCCACAACATGTCAAAGGTTGCCCATACTTGATTTAAAAGAACCATTTTTTTCAGTCAAAACATATTTCCTTCAATTAAAAATAATGTTAATTTAGTGAAAGAATTATTAACTCAAAGAAATAGTTCTTTAAATAGCAGCAAAGAAATGTTTCTTTGATTCGAAGAATCTTTCTATGTGTAATATTAGTACATACTCCCCAGGAATACGTACCTGCTCCGCCGGACAATTGCCCAACTCTACTTATAACTGCTCGTATATAGATTGTCTGTGGCAGAAGTACGGATAGCGTACAATTACATATGCATAACACGGCCTTGTATTAATAACGTTGCAATTTCTAGGTAAAAAATAAAGAAATATCCAGACGTAAGAAAGATTGAATGGCAATGCCCCTCCCTAGTAAGTGTCGAATTTTACGATAGTCAGTCACGTGCATTCCACCTATAAGATTATTAGAGTATCATTGCAATGTTTTTCACTAGTAAGGAGGTGGGAGTGTTCTATGTGTGTATGTTCCCTTCTGGGATACTCAAGGGCGATACTAAGCCTGGTACACATACGTCTATATGCATAAGTAGTTGTAGAGGATATCCTTACTTCTGGCAGCGACAATGTGTATATCTGTTCTAATGATCTATTTTTATAGTGTATGCAATAAAAGTATTGAGAAATGCAAAACTAATAGGTCTACGGGAAACCGTAAAGTTGCAAAACGACGATTAATGTGCAAATTAGAAAAAATAACATAAAGAACGCCATTCCTAATGGCTTTGTAGACTTGTCCTTTGAAAAACTTTGGATTCGTCTGATAAAATTACACTTATGAAACTAGTTCTTTAATATATTACCTATAAATTAATGCTGTGAAAGCTAATACACGCGCTCCATCAGGTGTGTTTATAGTTTCATTACAACATCAAATTAAAAAAAAAGAAAACTAAATAATGCAAATACTGTCAAAACCATAAATCGGAAAAAAAATCCTAGTAGGGACAATTTTAAGATTTGAGTGGATACGCATTTGAATTCTGATAATTGACTATGAAACTTCTAATTGCTGTGTATACAAGAAAACTGGTTGCATACCCTACACGCGTTTCCTCTCACATCTTTTACGATCTAACATATCTGGCAAGAATCCAACATTGTATTGAGATACATATCTAAAACTTAGCGTGATTTGCGGTGCGTGTGATTTCAACAAGTTTTTAGAAATACTAAAACAGAAGATTAGAATATAAAAAAGTAGTAGGTGATTAGAATAAAATCCTGTTAATCCACTGGAACTAGTTTCGGCGTATTGCCATCTTCAACCAGAATATACATTCATGTAAAATGAGAATAGTAAAATAATGAAAATAAATAGGTAAAATATGTACTTACAGTGAAAAAGTTTAAAATTCTAAGATCACTTTAAGTAAAGTTATAAGATAATGAAACATTTTAATGGTGGAACAAAGTATTTTAAAGTTAAGTTAAATCTGATTAAAAAAAAATATGTAAGGATAAATATAGATAGATAAAAAAATGAAGAGAATGGGGAAAGGGATATTAAAATTTGGATTCTAAATTATAATAAAAATGGGATGGAGAAAAGGAATTAGCAAAGGAAGATTGAAAGACGTGTAAAACTCAACATTAATTTTTTTTAATCAGTTTTAACTTAACTTTAAAATACTTTATTCTACCATTAAAATGTTTCATTATCTTATAAGGGTTTTAAGAAAAATCGGTTAACCGGTTTCTGATATCTGGCGATTTCTGCAGCACTAGGTCTTATAGTAATGATATATTTTATTGTTAATATTCACGTCTGGTTTTCATTTTTAAATTAAAATTAATTTTTAAATTAGTATAGAAGTTCCAAGACATGCCTTCACCACCAAATAAGCTTTTTAAATATATTTAGTGACTAAAAAATAAGATTTTTTCGGAATGGTGGCCAACTCATTCGACTTCACCCACATACATAACATCTGAGAAGTTGGAATTTTTTTTTTAAAGCAAATGACTACCTGTTTTCCGTGTTTGGTTTTATTATCTTCTTTGATGGCGTTTGTTTTTTATAAGTTCTGATATCATTCCCCTTTATAATATCCGCATAATCTGGTGGAGCTTCATAAATAGGTGGATCATCAGATATAATAATCTCAACTTCTTCAACTCTTGAATTTTCTTCTAAAATACCATCCAATATCAAATTCTATTTTTTTTTTTTTGTAAACTTAGCGTCTAAATAAACATTATCATATATAAATGCAAAAATTATCGCCATACGGTATGTAAATTATAAAAGTACTACATACATAACTTACCTAGTAAGTCATTTATTGATTGCAAATGACTTTGCAGATGATTTCTATTATTATTATTATTGTTAGTGCCTTTCATGTTAATACGATACAACAAGATGATCAAGGAAACTATCAAACACATCAGCGCTGAAATACTCTCAGTTACAGAGGAAATACCTTTCCTACGTCTTAAATTACCCAGACTGCTAATAATGAAGACTATTGTCGCCGTCTTCAGGTCGAAGTCTCTATCGCTTTTGGGAAAATAAAAATTCGGTATGTGGGAATAAAGTTTGTTTTTGTGTTCGGTTGCGCATACTTCGGGTTCATCACTAAAATCGCCACAGTTATCGAAACCATCGCATTGAAGCGTTGTGGAAACGCATCTACCATTCCGCGGCATGAAAAATCCGAGGCTACCAAACAATCTAAAATATTCTAATCAGACTAGCATGTGAGTTAGCAGTGTAATTTAAGAACCTTTATAACTGAAGGCTGAATATACTACCTCCAGCTTTGAGTTGGAACTAAAAGTGCCGGTTAGACTCATATAAATACCTTCGTTTATGGCGACGATATGTTCCGTAATTCTTAAATCGCTAGGATACGTAAGGTTGGCCAAGAGGAATCCTTCTGATGTCATACCTTCTTTCACAAGTAATACAGCTTTCCCCACTAGGTGTAATTTGTGAAATTTGAAGAGATTACGATTCAATAACAATACTGCTCGTACTTACCAAAATCTTGAAATTTAGTTACTTTCGCGTAAAGATGAGTTTTTATGTGCATATAACCTGGGGGTGGTTTGATGAGCCAGAAACAATTATACATTTTCTCCTCATCCCCAGTCATTTCCATCATTGTTATTGCCCCGCCAAGATTATCTACTAGACCTCCACAATCTGTATTGGTTTTTGTCGTAATATTAGTTTGATCACCCAAAACGTAAGTGTACATTAATTTAAACCCAATATTTGTGCCGCCATTCGCGTAGAATCGTATAACCATTGTAGGACCACTACTCATTAAAATGGAAGGTCTAAATAAAAATCCGGTGGTGACAAACATTCTTTGTCCGTTCCAATCAAAAAACTATGGAAAGAGCAATTGCTTAACTGTATTCTTCAACCAATTTGGCTATGGGAAAAGTGAAGATATATCACATACAACCACATATACATATGCATTACATCCCGCCTACAGGGGTCAGCGTTTCAGCGCCGCCGATTCCGCCAGGACATTTCAGCGCCAGGACATTTCAGCGCCGGGACATTTCAGCGCCGGCCGATTCGTCGGCGCGTTATTGAATGGTTTAAACTATGGATAACTTGATGATTCATTTTTATGGAGAATTTTTGTACCATGTGGATTGGTTGCAAACTACTTATGTAACATTTTTCGAATTTATTGTGATTGATACCACCCTTTTTCTGCCTATAAACATAGTCTAGCTTAAGTAAAATAATGAGATCTTATGCAAGTGGAGTCGTGAGCTTCGATGAATAGAAAATTGTTTTAAGGATAATTTTTTTTTTTCAGATTACATCTAAAGGAAAAACAGATAAATTAAATATCTTACTCAATAAGAGAAAAGTTTATTTTATCTGGTGTTTTTCCTCGGTCTAAGACGTTTCGACGCGGCCGTTTCGACGCGAGGACGTTTCGACGCGACCCGTTTCGATGTCGGGACGTTTTGACACCAGATGCAATACCAGTTGAATTTAATTTAAACATATGATGCAGAGATTTTTTGAACACACATTAAAAATGTCATCATATTTCTTTTTTGGGTGAGAGAGGGAGGGGGAGTGACTATTTTAAATGATAGTTTTCTTTTTTGCAAAATATCGGGAGGATAAATCAGCAATGTTTCAAATCGTACTTTTTTTTAACATTGGAAGGAGGAGGGAGGGCACTTTTTTATTTTTTTGTTTTTTTTTTTGAACATTCAGAGAGGAGGCATTAAAAATGTTCAAAATCATATTTTTTTAACATTGGACGGGATGAGAGGTGGAAGGAATTAGTTTTTTAAATGACATTTTTTTTTCTTTGTTTTTGAAACATCGGGAGAAAGAATGCATTATGATTGTGTTTCAAATCACTTTTTTTAATAATGGAAGAGGAGAGAAGGGGAGGGGATTATTTTTTTTTAAATGCAAATTGTTTTCCTTTTTTAGAAACATCGGCAGAGAGGATGCATTAGAAATATTTCGAATCATATTTTTTTTTTATATTGGAAGAGATGAAGGGAAGGGGCATTAGTTTTTTTAATGACAATTTTTATGATTTGAAACATTTTTAACACATCCTCTCTCTTCCGATGTTTCGAAAAAAAAGAAAAAACATCATCTAAAAAAAAACCCTCCACCTTCCTAATATTAAAAAATTATTTAAAACATTTTCATGTCCTCTCCTTTGTTAAAAAGCAAAAAAAAAATATTAAAAAAAAGAATCTACGCCCTCCCTTTCCCACTTGAAAAAAAATATATATGATTTGAAACATTTCCGATGCGTCTTCTCTTTCAATGTTTCGAAGAAAAGAAAAAAAAATATTTAAAAAAAATATTTCCCTCTCCTCTCACCCCTTCCAAAAAAAAATGTTTTCAAACATTTCTAACGCATCCTCTCTCCCAATGTTTCGAAAAAAAGGAAATATTATCTTAAAAAAACTAATTCCCCCTTTCTCCTCTCTTTCCAATGTTAGAAAAAATGTGATTTAAAACATTTCTAATGCATCCTCTCTCTTGATGTTTCGAAAAAAAGGAAAAAAAAACAATATACTCCCCCCTCCCTTCCTTCCAATGTTAGAGAAAATATGATTTGGAACATTTCCAATCCATCCTCTTTCAATCTGTCGGAAAAAAGAAATAAATTATCATTTAAAAAATCATTACTCTCCTCTGTCACTCCATCGAATGTTAAAAAAAAATGATATTTCGAAAAAAAGAAAAAAATCATTCCTTCTTCCCCTCCTTACCTCTTCCAAT
>RXPK01002670.1:0-66989 GCA_004143645.1 Protaetia brevitarsis | reverse complement strand
CGTAGTGCATCTAAGCACCACTGGCACTCGAGTGGGCGGGGCGTATACGATGGCTGGTTTATGGTATAGTACAAAAGTAAGTAACAATCTTTTTATTTCTCGGTTTTGCTACTATTAGTACTATCATCAACTTTCCTTCACATTTTATTCAGGCTTAGGATTTGTCTCATTTGTCATGTTTTATTATTAAGGATTTATTTTTGGGGTTTTTTAAATTTTGTTTACAAATTTAAAGTAAATTTCATCTTCGAATGATCGAAATTACTCGTCACGTTAAAAGGTGTTTTGCAGGTAATTGTATAGTTCCGATGTGTTCATTTATTGCCACTTTACTCAATATAAAGCTATGCATAATAATTATATGAATGTGGCATAAATTAAAATAAGTAGGTACCGAAAAATAAACAAGCCGTGACATCTTTGAACTCGGGTAAAATACGTTTCAGTGGAGGCACAGTCCTCTCCGTTTCATGGAGATTTAAAATCAGAAGTTTCAGGATCGCCTTATCGGTGTCGTCAATCCCAGTTATTCGCTTAGAAATATTGATGTTTCCTTGGAGAACTATATTTGACACATTCACCACTGTATTTTCTGGTTTTCACTCACAATTCTATAAATTATCGAGAATGACACCCCCAAGGGTGTCTTGAATAGCTAATTACTACACCATTAGCAACAATTTCGCGATTTTGTGCACTAATGGCACGTCCGCCTAAATGAATTGATGTACGTTGCATTTTGGTCAACACTATACCTACACTGTAATGATCTATGTTGCACTTTTATTATCAATTGCAACTGGCAACCCGCCCGCTCCTCTCATCAGCGGGCCAATGACAGGTTGGCGTCATTGCTTTAGCTCCGCCCTTTTTCCACTGCGCAACTCTCAGAGCGATTTGTCGAGTTGTATACGGATGCATTAAGCTGTGTCCTCATATGCAGAGTTGGTCGAATTCCACATGTTCGACAACTACCAAATCTTATATGCCCAGGTTTTCGTGACTGTTCATACATATGAGGTTTCGCAAACTCCAAAAACATAAATGGGAAAACGCCGAATGTTTAACAAAAAAATGTAAAGGTGTTTCAAGTTAGCAAGCGACCTTCGTCATACTTAACGTCAAATTTATACCAATTATTTCTGTTCCAAATTTATACCAATATTGGTAAAATTTTCCGGTAAAAAGGTTGTGTTTTATCACAAATATATTATATTTTATATATCGTCAGGTATATCTAAAAATACGTCATTAACGATGATAAAAATCGCTTGTTAGGTTGGAAGGCCTATAGTGCAGTCAAGAAACATGTAAACAAAGCCTGAGAGCCAGCGCTGGGCGAAATTGCCATCTTTTCGGTTTGTTCTTAATAGTCTAAAGTCAATAAGCAGGCTAAATGAAGGTTACAAATTTTTGTTCTCCCAGGCCAAAAGCGCCGACGCCGTCAATGGATTTTTGTTTATGTGTTCCTTAGTGTGAGAATATACATGAAGGATATAGGTTGGTGCTGGTTCGAAATTATAAGAATAACTTACTCCATTGCCCGAACTTTTTTTTCGTTTTGCTTAAAACCATCACTGCAATTAACGAACGAATTTTGGGTTGTGGTCTGAATGCAAATCAGCAATTCAATGCGAATTATGGACACGAGCAATTCAAAATTAAGAATGAAATACAGGCATTTAATAATTAACTTTAAAATATTGGTAACTACCACATACACTGTCAATTGGGAACATATGGACAGTCGACTCTTCTGATTGATGCAATTAACATATTGGAGAGATAAGGAAGTAGAGGATTAAAATTGCTTTAAGTGATTACTTTCATTAACACAGCATGAGGGAAGGAGTATTAAAAATATTTTTAACAACATTTTTTGAGCCTTAAGAAACAAAAACGCATCCATCTTCCCCATGCATGTTAAAAATAATAAATATTACCATCCACGGTTTTGTGAGAACAAATTATTTTATTTTTTATGAAAAAAATCATTTAATCGATTAAAACGTTTTTAACCCTTCCTCTTCCTGGGTGTTGCAAAATAATTCATGTAATTTTATCATTTAAAAAAAATAATAACAAAATTAGATGGGTCATACAATTTTTTGTCAAGAATTCATTTAAATACCACTTTTTTTAATAATTCTAAAATTTATTGATTTTGTACTTAAAAATCAAATTCTTCTGAACAGACCCATATAGTAGTTATGTTATGGAAAAATTGAATACATTATAGCTATTCTACAGGTCTGACAAAATCCAAGACGTGTTCTTCAATTATTCCTCCATTTCCGCAGACGGGTATGGTTATCGGTAAATTAGGTAATGACCACGGTTCCGCGTTGTTGATGTCCAATTCCAATCTTAAGTTCGAAGGTCTGTTTCCGATGACAAAATGATCTTCGGATAATGGAAATATATCTTTCAAAAGTAGCCAGATGCTTTCATCCGCAATGACATGTACTTTTGGTACGGGAAAACCGTTAAAAGGACTGGCTACCGGTAAGGTGTACGCACCCATGTTTTCAAAAACGATGCAATCCCCCAATTTCATCTCGGGTAGCAATACATTGTCGACGACTTGATCCAGTCCATCGCACGTTGGTCCCCAGATGCTGCTCGAGTATAATTTACTGCCGGGATATTGTTTAAGCGGTTGGGCGACGATTTTCTGATGATCGTATAAGATACAATTAAAACTGCCATAGACCCCGTCATTTATGTAATACATATAATTGACGGTATCGTGGCCGTTGAGATTTTCAACATTAACTGCTCTTATTGAGTGAATACTGCAAGCCAAGGTATAAGCGGAACTAACGTAAAAGCGGCCAGGTTCAGCAATAATGTTCTACAGAAGGGTCTGGAAAGTAATCATCCAAAGCGGAATGACAATCTCGGCGATTTCTGCGATTGATGTTCCACGATCGCCTGGATATCCGCCCCGATGTCTAATACATTAAAATTATATCCCAGTGTTGTGGCATAATCAAAGATCTGTTTCGCAGCTAAAATTGCTTTACGGAATACGGGTGGATCTTTACAGCCAGAACCGACATGGAAACTAACACCAACAACGTTGATGCCAAGAGAACGAGCGACGTTCAATAAATGCGGAGCTTCGGTGTACGGATTACATCCGAATTTCATACCCAAGGGACATTGTGCTACGGTTGCATCACATCTAATACGAATGACCATTCTGGAAATAACAAAGAATATTTCATGTAAAAAAAAGAAACATTATGTACGCATGTATATTATAGAGGATTTGTTTTAGGAAATTGGCTGGTTAGTTTTCCAGCTCAACGAAATTTATGATAATTGGCTAATTACTTTTGTTTCTAAAATATTTTCAAGTTTATTACAGTCGTCATAGACTTTGTTATTTAAACGGAACAGCCTATATATTATTAACCCTTTTACTTTAGCATAATATTCCATTACGACTACAACTAGAGTTTCCTATATCTACCCTCAACTGTAAGATATTTTGATTTTTACGAAAATTTAGATACATACACCGTTATACGCAATTAATTAATTTTCACTTGCTTTAAGCTTCAAAAGTATGACATTGTAAAACTACGAAATAGTATCATGGTTTCACTAAAACGTACTAAAAAGAACCCGTCGTATCATACAGAGTGTTCAAAAATTGGTGATATATCACAGAATTTTGAAAGTTGAAAAACTTATTTCTTTTTCGAACAGAACATTCTGTATATATATAATATATACTTGTATAATCTTTTATCCGCTGAAATTAAAGAACAAAGCTCACTTCGTAGTTTTCGTAAGAGGATTAGGGAATTTCTTTTACGTCACAACTTTTATGAATTATTCGAATTTTTCGCACTGAGCACTTCATGATCGCTTTTTCTGCCACTTTGAGTTTCTCCTGTGTCTTTTTTTCTATTAGTAATTTTATTTAATTTAGTTTAAGAATTATAATTTTAGTTGGCTAACTTTATAAGTTGCATTTGGTTTAATTTAATTTTTTTTCTCAATTTACCTGATTTTTGTGACTGGTTATATACACGCTGTGTCTTCTAACCAAATAAATTATTCTATTCTATTAAATTGCTTGCTGAGTATTGTTTTTATATTGTTTGCTGCTTTAACATCCAATTCAATACACTGGCACTGGTTTGTTCTAACATTCCCTATTCCCCTATTCTACCGTTAATTTTCTTTCAAATTATTGGTTTCATTTCTTAACGTTTTCAAATGGTTGAATAATTTTACTTACAAGGGAAACCCGCCAAATGTTAAGCTGAGATTTGAGTCAAATTCGATTCAGCACAACGGTCTCGTTTGGTCTCTGTGACCTGGTATGAAGTGGTCAGTTGTGGTCACACGTGTTACCTGTCAGTATTTGTGACATCATAAATTTACGAATGTTTTGTGCGGCAAAAACTGTATTTTTGTAACTACTATCACATAAGGCTTTTTAGTTTCCAATATCAAAGGTAATATACAGGGTGTATCAAATAAAAAAGTAAATTTTGCTTGGGTGTTAACTACACGACATATAAAGCACAAACCCGCTGAAACCGGATTTCATTTTAAAAAATAAAAAAAAGTAAAATTTAGAGCTAAAAATTCTTTAGTCCGGGCCTGATGCAAGGAAACATCATGTTAAGCACCCGCTAAACGTGGTATTATGTATAAATACATTGCACTCATTTAGTATTATTCTTAATGATATGCCGTAAGTTCATTTAACGTTATTCTGAATAAATGAAAAGGCCAATCGGCCAGTGTGCCCTTGTAAAAATAGCAAAAATGTGTATGTTAAATTTCTTCTTTTTATAAAATAAACATTCCTTATTTGTTAAGAGCATTCTACGTAAGTCTACAAAGTATTATTTTTAGTATACTGATAAGACGTTCGAGTTTCACCGGAATTGCCACTTCAGTAGTTACAAAAAAACGTAAATATATTTTTTTGCTTTGTAGAATCGAGAGTTAGTTGTTAATAAACGGTACCACATGAATCTGAGTTATTTCTTTTGGATTTATTTAATCAAATAACGCAAAATGAATTGAATCGAATTACACAGAAATAAATGTAGATAGAGGAAATTTGCAAACACGCCTTTTCTACTATGATGTCGCGCGAACATGAATCTATGCATTATCGCGCTTTTGCCGATGTATCAAGTTTCGATTTTCCTTATATGAAATCATGATGGTCCTGAAAAGGATCGTTTTTTCGAGACGGGAAGAATTTAAATAAAATGTTCGAAGTGGCTTGCACTCCAAGCGGCGATCCGCACAAAACTAACAGCGGTAATGGCTGAATGATAGTGGTATGTGGGGGTATACTCGGACAGCATTTAGGTTTGGGCACAGGTGCGGCTCAGCCCACGGCATTTATAAAATATTTTTTTCTCGTTAATGCTTACAGATAGACCCCCTGTGCATTAAGACTTTGATCGTATATGATTACAGCTGCTACATTTTATTATATTTACCTCTGTATCTGATACACCCTGTATATAAACGCGATGCTGCTCGCAACCATATAAAAAGTAATAAATCAGAACGTCGTTAACAGCAATTGTACGTATTTGTAGGTTAGAAGAGAATATCTCCCAATATAAAAATAAGAGCAGCTCTTGTTGCATTTGTTGTTGAAGAACTAACATCTATTTTCTTGAACATACCGTCTTTAGTATTTTCAATTATTGTAACTGCTGCCCAGGCTACATACTTATTGCATTTGTTACCACATGTAATACGGGAGGTTAGACGCTCCTACCGCACTTGTGACCGATCTCCGAGCGCGGTCTCAAATTTGACAGACCAAACGTGACCAGGTTACTACGTGACGTCATCAGTTTTCCAATCGAATTCGAGCGGTCTGTAGACCATGACTGACCACTCGTGACCAATCTCGATCGAATTCGCCTTTGGTTCCGGTTTTGTCAGTTGATAGTGGGGTAGTAGAAAGTGTGGGTAATTCTTAAGTGCATTATAATTAATTCATTTCAATTATTAATTTTGAACATTACATAGGTGTGGATGATATTTCTCATAAAAGCAAGGAAAACAAAGGCACTTTCTGCAATGCGAACATTAAATGAAATGATTAGTAAACCGCAATTACAGTTTGGTTTCAAACTGTCTAATTCGAAACAAAGCTGATTTATATTAACAATACAAAAAAAAAACACATCTAATGCAATCAATCATAATAAATTAAATCTTGTATGGTGATGATATTACACTGTGACCTAAAAGATCTAGTATATAGGGTTAGACAAATGTGTGGGAACACCTGATTTCTGGCTAAATTATGGATTTATTAAAAAATAACCTAGAGAAAAGTTTTTGTAGTATTTTTATTCTAGTCTGTGGTAGACTTTGATTTTCAACAGCTATCACATGTTTCGAGATATGACATTATCGAATACACTTTTTTAAGAATTACAATGATATACGGTTTGGTGGGCGTGTGGCTCGAGATATTAAAATAAAGCGTTGGCTATTAACATCTTTAGTTCAATTACAGTCAATCGTATTCGCCATTTCCTGGCTGCATCCTTCTATGAGGGACATCCTCATTTAATTCTTTTATCTAATATACTTTATACTGATGAACCTTATTTTCAGACAAGGAAAAACGATCAGTAAAGAGTATCCTCTTTACCGAGCTATTGCTAAAATTGTAATAGGTATAAGTACAGTTTTGTTAGTAATGTTTTTGGTTCTTCTTAAAGATTAATAAGAATATCCAACGAATTATCTTCATTTGTAGCAGTTTTAGGTCAACCGATTTTGGCTGATTTTTAACACTTCCAATTTCGTTAAACTTTTGCAACACCCGTGAGACTGTTGATTTTTAAACACTTTTATCAGGTAATATTGCATGCACCTTGCTTGGCTCCAAAACCAACCATCATTAACAAACTAATTTCTTTACGTTCTGTTAGTTTGCCCATAATGAACAACTATTTTAGTCTACGGAAACTATCTGTCAGTATTGACCGGTATTTACTATGACTGTCAGTGCTAATGAGTAATACAAATAATTTTATTTCGGCTAAAAGTTTCCATGGCAACATAAAAATACGAATATTCCTTATCAGATGTATCTGATAAAAAGATATTAATAACCAACGCCTTATTTTAATATTTCAAACCGCACACCCACCAAACCGTATATCATTGTAATTCTTGAAACAGTGTCTGAAAATGTGAAAAGATACAAGGTGATCCATTTAAAAAAACTACCGGTGACGTGATATCTTGAAACATGTGATAGCTATTGAAGAGCAAAGTATTCCACAGACTAGAGTAAAAAATCTACAAAAACTTTTCTTAAGGTTATTTTTTAATAGAACCCATAATTTAGCCAGAACTCAGGTGTTCCCACACATTTGCATATCTATTATATATGAGAGATAATAAAATGTTACTAATTAATGATATTTACTTTCACATATACTTATTTAAATAATATTACCAACAATCTATGTAAATTCGAACCCAAGGACACGGGTTTACAGGTCAGGCATCTTACTGCTGTGTTAGTACGAACTTGCAAACTAGTTGCGCTCTCTGATACTACTTAAGCGAGATGTAAAACTATATTAGGCTCTAAAAAAATAACGTCTGTCCATCTACGGCCAATATTTTACAAAACTACTCCAAGGGTTCCCCACTATCAACAGAAAAAACCAGGATCAAATCTAAGCTTAATATTTGGCGGGTTGCCCTTATTAGTAAACTTTGACATAGCAAAAAAATTTTGATGTCAGTAAATGTAATTGTTACAACCCATTGTTGTTTACATGTGCTGAGGATAATATACATTATTGTGTAATTTACAAACCCAGTGATATAATATTATAAATAAACATTAAAGGAGTTTATTCTAATCTGGATATATTTAACTATATCAACAATACAATGAATGATACTTTCGTTTGCTGCTAGCAGCTAAAAGTGTCTTGAAAATGCACGCCTCTTACTTTGCGCGAATTTTCTCCAGATCAATAATGATTACTTCTTTTATTATCATAATTTTTGACAATTTCTTCCCGCAATTCTTTAGTGCTTTCCAGATCGAAACATTTTCAAATTAAAGTAAACTCCTTCAACATTTTCCACTATTTATAATATGTATTTTTCTGAGCACCAGACATCAAAATTCTTTGATATATCATAATTTTTAGGATCCTGTATGATACGACGGGAACTTTTTACTAGGTTTTGGTGTAACAATATTGAACAACTTGAAAGTTTTAAAATATGAAACCTCTGCCAAGGAAAAAAACAATGAAAATAAATCAATTATACGTACAACAGTGTAAATGCTAAAATTTTCACAAAAATCGTAATATCTTCGAAACAGTTGAACATAGGTATAAGAAACTTTAGCGACAATCTTAACATAATTTTACGCTGAATATAACAAAGTTCATGGCGACTTTCAATTAATCGCAAGTCTAACAAGCTTGAAAATCTTTCTGAAAGAAAGTATCAAATTATTGCAAACTCTATTGTTTTAGAAATGAAAGTTTTAAAGCCGAAAAATTTCTAACCACTTCCGTGGAAAACCCGAATATATATATTATTACCTTGCATCTGGGAAAATATCTTTGATTTTATGCAATTCGACCTCATTATCGAACGTCATCATGTCGACTCCTGTTGCGAATGCGTGCCGTATGTGGCTGGCTGGTTTTGCAGGATTTGCAAAAATGATACGTTCTGGTTCAACACCCAAGGATAATATTTTGTTAATTTCAGACTTAGAAGCGCAGTCAAAACCAGTACCTAACGCTGCAAGGACTTCTAAGACGGTAACGCTATCGTTACATTTAACGGCTGCAAATTAAGTTTTGTTTTGACTTCACATAATTGATTTAGATATGATTTAGTTTCTACCTTACCATAAAACGGTTTAACACGTGGCATAGACGCATTCCATATTTTATGCTTGCGCACAATATCTCCGATGTCGCAGACATAGAAAGCTTCTTCGTGTATGCCAGAATCGGCGATTTCTCTGATGATACTCCAAACATCGGTTTGACTGTCGAGTACGTGAACGCGGTCATCACAATCGTTAATCTTCATAGCGAAAAAGTGGTTTAAATTCGGTGTTTTAGTTAAGAAGTAATTTATTTAGCTGAATATGGCTAAAATCGTAAGTCGTAATAAGCAAGCTAAAATATAAAGAATTATTTTAAAATGCTGCTCTACTGTTATAGTGTTGGTTTACATACGGGGCAGCCTGTGCTCAGAATGGCGCAGTTTGTGTGTAAAAAGGTATGTGTGGGTGGTGCTCAGGAGCTAAGCTAGCAGTGCCACGGCGGCTCTGCGTTCAAGTATAGCTTCCAAGTGAACGGGAGACGTTCGCTGCTGATAGCTGGTGTAACGAGTGTTACAACGCAACCCTGAAAAAGAAGAATTGTTGTTAAATATAGATATAAGTATAATTAAAATGTAGATATAAGTGTAATAAATTAATTTCGAGCTATTCAAAATTATTGGTTTTGCTGAAATACACTACCTGTAATAAAAAATGCACCACTACGAAGTTTTTGAAAAATGATATTATTTAAAAAAAAGCGCATAGTATATACCTATAAAAGTGTAATTAAAAGAACAATTTAGTAGATAAAATTATAAACAAATGATTTCTATTTAATAATGGGTAGGATCATATCTCTGAATAGACTCAGTATTGGGCATTGAATTAATTACGTAAGGATATAGGGTACCCTGGGGTATTTCCTGCTACTCAGCATTAATATAATTCTTTTTTATTGGTAGCACGAAGGGGATATTTATGGTGTTTTAAGGGAGAGTGATCTGGCGACTTTGCGAGCATTAGAAGCAAATTTACATTGTTTTGGTTAAGATAACCATGGCTCGTATAAGGTCAAGCATTCTCTTTTTGGATGATCGCGTTTTCATTGGTTTCCCTAAAGGGTAATGTTACGGGTTTTAGAACAGCGTGTGTGTAGGTGGCAGCCCTTTCAGTGTAGTGAATTTGTACCAGTGGTGAGCTAGAAGCAGAACTCAGCGCCCTAAACTACAATGCCGATTGTAGGTGCTGTATGTCGCCGAGAAATGTATTCTCCGTTGCTTTCTTCTCCAGGTAGTTCATACATCCTTATTTTATCATCATGCTGCCACAAAGAAAATGGTGATTCATCGCTAAATACTAAGGAATTCTCTCCACTACATTAGTCTAATATGGCGCTATGTTCAGGTGTTGGTTTGTATTTTTAAATTTTTGCGCCTACTACAATTTTACTTGGTAGAGTGTGGCGTACGTAATAAGAAGCAATGGAGACAGCGCTGCCAGGTCTACTGATTTTTCAGTTGTCTATTGGTATCAAGTATGATCTCCTGAAATGTATGATGAATTTAATGAAAAATCTGTATTCTCAGCATGTTTTCTTTTTGAAAACAGTTCAACATTTTAGTGGTGGTAGTAACAGTAACTAAAAAAAGGTCCTCTAAATGAAAAAAGCAATTATTTTTTATACATATACTTGTAATATTCTTCTATATCTATAGAATTTATTTCATTATTTCCAATTTATTGATTTCTACTAAATTGTCAAATGCAAATATACTGAAAATATATTCTATAAGTAAAAATAGCCGAGTACACGTGCACGGGATATTTAAAATCATTGTGAAGTTTATTGTGTAGAAATAAAATAAAACAAGTCCTAAGAGCAGTGGCGAGAAAAAGGCTGGTAACTACGGAACTATTATTATTCGTTCGTAAACTGTACGTAATAATGTTTTACAACCAATAGCGTTCTATCACCGCGCTAAAATTTTACTGACTTAAACTAGTGCCGTACAGAAAAATCTCGAGGGGTGGTTCTTTCTACGTGCGCCTGAGCCTGGTCTACGTGATTCACCATTCTCCAGGCAATTTTCGGATATAAATACCAGCTTTACGTTCGCGTTCAAAGGGGGTTAATTGTTTGTAAGATGCACCATCATAAACATTCGAAAATTAAACAAACTGACAATGATCGTATCGATATATAAATTAGACTTAAAATAATTTATAAGGTTTTCGAAAATATTCAAACAATTTCCGGGTGATGCATTTTTAACTGCAGACGGTACATGAATATTATAATATTCTAATGTGGAAATAGAGGTTTTGTATTGTAGAAAATGTAAAAACTGAAAATATGGTAAGTCTGTGCATTTTGAAATGGAAACTATTATCTTATTGTACTGTCTTCTTGAAGTACTTGATAAGATTAAGCATATATTAAGCGATTTTTCAGACGTCGTCTAATTGTCTATACTTTTGATAAACCCTTTCCTGGCAACTGGAGGTCATCAGATGATAATGGAAATGAATGAAATTAAATAAAACTAGAGACAGTAATTATACAAAAATAAACAATACCTAGACTAATATGCTATAGACACTTTATTTAAATTCAAAATATGTGTATTGTTCAATAGTACATACGTGATGTACATGTGCAATTTTAAGTTTACTTAAATTGTACACACTTTTGGTGACTGTTTAAAGAAAATAAAAATGATATTAGTCACTTGCTTAGCTTAACTATGGACATTATTTTTCAAATAATTTGACACAAATGTCATTTGAAAGTGAAAGTGTGCGTATGTGGGCTCATTTTTTTAATAATCGTTCTTTATACATAACAACTATGTATATTAAATTTACTGATTATTAAACCAAATTTAATATATGGTGCTGATAACGATGATAATTTTTTCGATCGATTCTGATTCTGGTCTGAATTCCGAATAGCTTCACGTCATTATTTTTTTAAGTTTTACTTGTCCAATGATAAAATGATAATTTTTTTATTGCAGATTTAACAATTAAATAACTACCTAAACGTGTTGAAAGAAATTCAGAGAATTATTACTGTAGTCTAGGCTCGCTTTACAGGAACATATTTTTAATATTGCAATATTTCATAATACTATGTAGACTCATATGAGTGATATCTTAATTCTCGAATTTATGTACAGCTCCAGATATAATAAATATATTTTTTTAATCTTCAGCATTAAAAAACCTCATTTCTAAATCTTATGGAAATTAATTACGCAATTTAGTAGTTTTTCCACTTTTTTAACAATTATTCTTGGCTGGTTAATCGACTAAAATCGTGGCTCAATTAAAATAGAATTTACCTTATATGAAGAATATGGTGATTCTTCGTTACCGTTACATAAAATCATTCACAAATCCCTTTATATCCGCCAGCCGGTCAAAAATTATTAACGCTGTAATACTGTAGGCAACACTACTTAATGCACACGAGTCCCACCTGTAGCTGATGTCTGAGGACCGATCGAAGAAGTGTATATTTGACCGGCCGGGGTTACGCCGGCAGTGCGACAGCGGCGAACAGGCCCCACAGTAACAAGTAATGCTCAAATTGGTAATTACTCTAAATAGCAAGCATACTACTTAAATCGCTTTTATACTCGTTATCAGTGATTATCGCATACACACTTGCTCGACGACCTGTTAGTTGGAAGGGGTATCATGTAGACTGTGTGCTGTACATTCGATGAATGAAGTAGAATTGTCCTCGTGGACTGTTTTTATTCCATTTTCTATACTAGACTGGATCTAGCCGCTTTCATAACGCGACACGTCAGAAACATATGATGCTTATTTGCATAGATGTGTAATACAGCGTGACGGTTTTATCAAACTGTGGGCACCACAATAATATGATTGATTTCAGGATGTCCAAGACACATTTTTCCAGGAATCTAATTTCGTTGATTTTTTATGTCTTAAAAATTATTACATATCTACAAGTTACTATGCCAGCGTAGACAGAATATTAAATCCCAGAACTAGATCGTTACGTAAACTTTGTATTTATACATGTGATCTATTTCAACATGTAAGCTTCCAGTAAGCATAACTCCACGAATTTATTTCATTATGAAATTAATGGTAATGTAATAATAGATTTTCATAGTGGCCTCTTAATTTTAGTTGTAAACTGTATATACATCCATAGGTGTTAATTGATTACGTTTGCAGTATATGCTTCAAAATTTTGTGTTAGATGGTAGGTGTAGTAATTATAACTATCGCCTTTTTTATGTTGCTTTTTTCATAGAATTTTCCGCCATTTTAAGGTGAAGTTCCTTAAAACCATTGATTTAATCTTTTTATTAACGAATTCGATATTTCTGCTTCCGGGTTTGAACATCTACGTTAAAAATTGTATTCTGAAACATTGGCCGTATACAAAGAAGAATAGATAAATAATGTAGTCATCAATTTCAAAATTTGCAGCAATAATCACACTCAATATCTTACATGTTCACTTTCTTCCACAATTTTGGAGTATAATAAGGAAATAAATCCATCCACTAGCCATAGACATAGTCTTTTTATTATTACATGAATAAAAGCAATTTTTTTTGTAGCAGCATCTTTATATAGTTTTATTTAGATATATACAGGGTATTCCACGTAAGTGTTTCATTAAAAGTTTATAATGTTCTGTTATTTACTTATATTTGAGATTTTAGCACCATTATCTGTTTGATGGGAACTATAAATGTAAAATACTTTAACCAAAATATCACTTCCGGTTGACCGGAAATGGATATCAACTTTGTTATTTTAAATAGAATGATGCCGTCTTTGAGTTATTTAAGTTTTTTTTTTGTCATAATCATTGCATCATTGAGAAATTAATATTATTAATTAGTAGTAAGTATTATTCCTGATTCGACAGGCCGTATAAAGCAAATTGTCAAAGTCATCAAGCAGGTCGTGGAAGTTACTAATAACGAAATACTTAGGCAGAGTGCACACCGGAGGGATACGACCGTAATACGACAAGCGACACAACCAGCAACACAAGTACCGTGTAAATTTAATGTAATTGTCGTGTTGCTAGCTATGTCGCTTGTCGTATTCCTCTGGTGTGCACTCTGCCTAAAACCACACTTAAACGCTGAACTGATGACATGTGATGTTTTTGATTATGGTGAAATGTAACTTTCCACCCAAAAGATGGAAGTGATCGCTTTTAACCTAAGAGAAACACTTTTCATCCAGTAATGAAGTATTTTTCGATCTCATGCAGTTTAGAAAAAAAAGCCATTATAAAAATTTTATATATTATTTAGTTTTTATAGTTCGTGAGATTGATTCACTGGCCGCTACGCTGCTCTTGATCAAACTTCTCAGCTCACGAAAAAGAAAAAAAAAACGAAACCATCTCTTGTGAAATATACTACTCCTTCATAGAATTCGGAAATGCTTGTCGATAGATGTAGGGAACTCAACCGTAAATCGCCTATGTTTTTAGAGTTGAATAAGCAAGAAATAGGAGATTTCATTTGAAATTTCTGACTTTTCGATATTTTTCACAACTCATCTTTTATCAAATAATCAATGAATAAGGTACAATAATTTTTATGCGCACACTTTGATGTATTAACTTCGTTTTGCAAGTACTCCAGTTAGACTGCAAAAAACCGAGAACACATACATATATGGCAGTAGTTGTTTAGAGAATAGCGCAATACTTTAAGAATGAGATCACAATTTTATTTAGAAAATAGCACAATGCTTTATTCACATTTTATAAAATTTACGTATTGCCATGTATATAAATAACATTTTTTTTGTTTCTTTAAATACCGATTAGAATTTGGTTGTGTGTGTCAGTTAGCGTCAGACTACGTATTTATTATCTATGGTCAACAGTAGCATTTATTTAAAGGTGCGTCCACACGATCGGAGTTCGCCGAACTCCGAACGATAGTTTGGCGAACTCTTAGTCATGTTGATGGGGGGTTCGAAGTACGGCGAACTCCGACCGCATGGACGCACCTTAATGAGGGGCATATGTCAGTTTTCCACCACGTATCGAAATATCTCGAAAACAAATATATAAAAATATACAAGTTGTTCCGTTTAAAATAAGAAAGTTGATGTCAACAACCCGTAAAACAGCTAGTGCTAAATTTTATTATAAATTTTCTTCGATTAGGTCAAATCGCTGAGTATACTACCATATTTTCAGATTTTTTGGGTGAATAATTTTCCATTGTCGATCGCGATTATGTATGCAACTCGTGATAGGATAAGAGCTAAAGTGTTCATATTTTTGTCTCACAAACTAATTCTTTTTTTAACTTTGTGTTTTAATTACCATTGTAAGATAGCAAAACTTCATGTAAGTCATCAATTTTTAACAATTGTTATTTAAATAATTTATTTTTTATTTTAGTACAGGTCAATTATATATAGTTTTAATTCAGTTTTTAGTCGTCTTTTCAATTTGTTCCAACAGCATTTGCATTCGATATTTCATCACTGGTTGGCCTTTTCTAGTTTTCTTGTTTAACTTCTTGTACTTTTGTGTCTTCTCCTCCTTATACTTTTGCAGTGCTCTATCTCTTTCTTCTTTTCGTTTACGAATTTCTTCCCGCCTTTTACGTTTTTCTTCCTTAAAGCATTGATACTCATCATAAGGATTAAGATGATGTTTCTTAATTTTTGGTGGGTGCGCTTGCTGATCTACCTTTGGATTATCAGTGGTCACTTCACAATTCAAGTTATTTTCGTTTTCTATATCATCTGCTCTAGTATCCTTGTCGGCTTCTTCATAAATCTTTTGCACATCAAATTTTATAGGGGCGTTATCTTTCTTTTGTTTGTAATACTCTCTCAATACAATTTTCTTTTTTTTCTCCTCCCATTGTTGTAACTTATATTTCTTGCTGTATCGTTGTAGGCGCCACTTTTTCTTATTAAATGGCTTCTTTACAATATTATCATCATTCTTCTTCTTCGTATTATTTTTGGAATTAACGGTATTTTTAATAAAGAAATTATTTGATGATGGTTTGAAGTGGTCTCTGGATTTAGTAGCTTCGTTTTTTTTAGGATGTTGTACTTTCGACGATTCTGTCTTTTTAAAAAAGTTATTCTTCGCCATGATACTATCCTCCAATATTTTGTGTCGACTTATGCCTGAAATAGAGCGTGCTTCATGTAGTTTTATTTATATTTTAGTATCTGTTGTTACACCATTGTAAATAATTTATAAACAAAGAAAATGTTTACTGAAAAACAAAAAAAGAGTATTGCAATTCAGAAAATGTAGTTCATTAGTTTTAATCAATTTTAACTGATCTGTGCGTTGAAGGCGCCTAATATTAAACCATTAATGTTTTGACGCATATACGCGTGCGTAATGTTTTTGAAATATTTTCTAAAACCACTTGAGATATCAATAAATGTAGATTTTTAGTCAAACAAGTCTGGCCGTTAATGCGTTAACTAACCCAAAAATTCTGAAACATATTTACGGTATAAGTTGATAGTTGGGTATGTTAATTATTAAAAAGTATATACAATGGTAATAAACTTTCTACATTTGCATATTGTTCTTTGTAGCCTGCGTTATAGTTCATTTTTTAACTAATACACTAAACACTTTTCTTTCTGGAGTATAAGACTGTGTTTAATAAAACGATAATTACAAGATTTAAATCAATAAACGTTTCGACATTATTTGTCTTCATCAGTATGCTAGTGGAAATTCTTTGCTTTTTTCTTATAAAATAAAAATAAATTGTGGTAATGAATGTTGCAGTATATATTGTATTCTAAACAAAGCACGTCATTTCATTTTAATAATGTTATTAGTCTATGGGAAATATTGATGCAGCATTAACTACCACATTATGTTTAATTTATATTTTAAAGCTGGAACATATTTTGAAAAAAAAAAGAAAAAAAAAGGATTACTATGCAATCGGTTTTCAGAAGCAGTGTAGCTTGTATCCACTATTTGTGGTTTTTTTGCGCAAGTTGTGCATATCGTAAACATAAGTACATAGTTTGTTTTGAAGTAAGCAAAAGTTATCGTTAAATATCAAAGTATTTAATTGGTGATAAACAAACAACAAAATTGTTTTGGTATAATTATTATATCAATTTTTGTAAGATAATTTCTTCCTTCTTAATGGAATATCCTCTTATTTTAGTTAAATCCTATAGATTTTTTTTACGTAATTTGAATCTCTATGGCACATAAAATATGCTTTAGTTTCTTAAATAAAACAATCGCTGCAGGCACACAGATTTGTACTTACATCAAGACGTTATTATCGCAAAATAAAAGAAAGTGGCAAAAAAAAATCTCCCAAGTTATTTTCAATAAAAATGCAAAAATCTATTTTCTGTACTTCAAGAATTTTATAAGTACAGTCTGTCTTACATATCTATTTATGCACATATTTAATGGAAAACTAGTGGAAATAAAAAGTTGCATAAGATCCAATGGAATCGGGACGACATTATATACAAGATTTGCCATTCTCCCCATTCTTTTTTTTTGCAAAGTTTTAGGTAAGTTACAATACAAATACAGTCATATGCATAAATTCTTAAAAATATATCTCAGAAAAATCAAAAATTTTACCGCTGACCTCATCTTCTAACGCCAAGCTGATCTATATGATTATCACGATATTAAAGGAGCCGACAGTATGTGATCCTTCTTGATGGCCATTTCGTCTAATTCAAGTTGCTAGTTCTTATTCACAATATGATAAACGATATGGTCAGCGAAGATATCTCTCGCTGACCATATCGTTTATCATATTTGACAAGGAACATGTGAATAAGAGCTAGCAACTTGAATTACACGAAATCGCCATCTTTTCTAAGTTCGTTCTAGCCAATAGGAAGCCAAGCTCAGCTCTTGCGAAACTTGTTGACTGTCAATTGAGTTTTCGAGGCTTCTACCACATTCATGCAAGTACCAGCTGTGGCAAGGAACGAGACAGATGACACATTTAAGCCCCGTTCCCACGGCCTGTAGCTTGGCGAGTCTTAACCGAAGTTTGTCATACCTCGCGCCGTAGGAACGCAAAGACTCGATGTTGCTCGAGGTCCTTTCCCGCGAAATGTCGGTAAATGTTCGGACATCAAAGGCTTGTCGGATGGCAAGCCTAGCACCGGTGTGAACTTGGCAAGCAACTTTATTAAAAAAAAATAAACGTAGTACGGTTCGATTGTACTTCGTTTGTACCCGTTTGTACCACCTTCGTTTTCGTTTGTACCTCAAAGGTTAAAAAATAGAAAGGGTTAAAAAAAAATTCAGCAAGCAAGTACAAGATATTCAAAAACGGACAACGCCATTCGAAAGAGCATTGTTTGTACCCGTTTGTACCACCTTCGTTTTCGTTTGTACCTCAAAGGTTAAAAAAATAGAAAGGGTTAAAAAAAAAATTAGCAAGCAAGTACAAGATATTCAAAAACGGACAACGCCTTCGAAAGAGCATTATTTGTACCCGTTTGTACCACCTTCGTTTCGTTTGTACCTCAAAGGTTAAAAAATAGAAAGGGTTAAAAAAAATATAGCAAGCAAGTACAGATATTCAAAAACGGACAACGCCATTCGAAAGAGCATTGTTTGTACCCGTTTGTACCTCATTTAATCGTTTGTACTTCCACCAAACCGGAAGTAGACACATTTGAAAATAAGTAAGTTGGCGAGAGAAATTTCGCCCATTTTTGAGATATCGGAAAACGGCCAACGCTATTCAAAAGAGCATCGTTTGTACCCGTTTGTACCTCTTTTTACATCATTTGTACTTCAATCAAACCGGAAGTAGTGACAATTCAAAATATGTCAAAGAGAGAAATTTGGGTATTTTTTAAGATATCAAAAAACGGCCAAGGCTATTCAAAGGAGCATCGTTTGTACCCGTTTGTACCTCTTTTTACATCGTTTGTACTTCAACCAAATCGGAAGTTGTGATAATTCAAAATATGTCAAAGAGAGAAATTTGGGTATTTTTTAAGATATCAAAAAACGGCCAAGGCTATTCAAAGGAGCATCGTTTGTACCCGTTTGTACCTCTTTTTACATCGTTTGTACTTCAACCAAACCGGAAGTTGTGACAATTCAAAATATGTCAAAGAGAGAAATTTGGGTATTTTTTAAGATATCAAAAAACGGCCAAGGCTATTCAAAAGAGCATCGTTTGTACGTGTTTGTACCTCTCTTTACATCGTTCGTACTTCAACCAAACCGGAAGTAGTGACAATTCAAAATATGTCAAAGAGAGAATTTTGGATATTTTTTAAGATATCCGGACAGAGAAATGTTGCTAATTTTTGAGATATCGCAAAGTGGCTAACGCTATTCTATAGAACATCGTTTGCAACCTTTTTTGAAATCGTTTGTACTTCAGCGAAACCGGAAGTAGTTCTTTTCAATGTTTATGTTACATTTTTTCTTAATTGACCAAGGTTCCCATCCCCTACTTTAGAAAACATATAAATACAGATATTCTGCATTTTGCCAAATTAGGTCAGACAACCTAGTAATGTGACCACTATTTATTAATTAACTATGTATTTAATTTTACTTTGTGAGACCTTAAGTATATTTTTAAATATGTATGTTGTTTTAAACCATCTCTTATTATATATTTCTATATCTTTGGTTGCAGATACGGTTGTAAATGTATGGCATTTAACACCAATTATACTTTCTTATTATCTAATTTTATAGACCTCTGCTAGGGAGATTATAAAGAAAGATATTCAATTGAGTCGTGTAGCGGTATATTCAACGCATTGAATCAAATGACATTGCCCGTTGTGCGATATCTCAAAGATTAGCGAAATTTCTCTCTCATATCTTCAAATGGTTCCGGTTTAGTTGAAGTACAAACGATGGTAAAAGAGGTACAAACGGGTACAAACGATGCTCTTTTGAATAGCTTTAGCCGTTTTTTGATATCTTAAAAAATACCCAAATTTCTCTCTTTGATATATTTCGAATTGTCATTACTTCCGGTTTGGTTGAAGTACAAACGACGTAAAAGGAGGTACAAACGGGTACAAACGATGCTCTTTTGAATAGCTTTGGCCGTTTTTTGATATCTTAAAAAATACCCAAATTTCTCTCTTTGATATATTTTGAATTGTCATTACTTCCGGTTTGGTTGAAGTATAAACGATGTAAAAAGAGGTACAAACGGGTACAAACGATGCTCTTTTGAATAGCTTTAGCCGTTTTTTGATATCTTAAAAAATACCCAAATTTCTCTCTTTGATATATTTCGAATTGTCATTACTTCCGGTTTGGTTGAAGTACAAACGACGTAAAAGGAGGTACAAACGGGTACAAACGATGCTCTTTTGAATAGCTTTGGCCGTTTTTTGATATCTTAAAAATACCCAAATTTCTCTCTTTGATATATTTTGAATTGTCCATTACTTCCGGTTGGTTGAAGTATAAACGATGTAAAAAGAGGTACAAACGGGTACAAACGATGCTCTTTTGAATAGCTTTAGCCGTTTTTTGATATCTTAAAAAATACCCAAATTTCTCTCTTTGATATATTTTGAATTGTCATTACTTCCGGTTTGGTTGAAGTACAAACGACGTAAAAGGAGGTACAAACGGGTACAAACGATGCTCTTTTGAATAGCTTGGCCGTTTTTTGATATCTTAAAAAATACCCAAATTTCTCTCTTTGACATATTTTGAATTGTCATTACTTCCGGTTTGGTTGAAGTACAAACGACGTAAAAGGAGGTACAAACGGGTACAAACGATGCTCTTTTGAATAGCTTTGGCCGTTTTTTGATATCTTAAAAAATACCCAAATTTCTCTCTTTGATATATTTTGAATTGTCATTACTTCCGGTTTAGTTGAAGTACAAACGACGTAAAAGGAGGTACAAACGGGTACAAACGATGCTCTTTTAAATAGCTTTGGCCGTTTTTTGATATCTTAAAAAATACCCAAATTTCTCTCTTTGATATATTTTGAATTGTCATTACTTCCGGTTTGGTTGAAGTACAAACGATGTAAAAAGAGGTACAAACGGGTACAAACGATGCTCTTTCGAATGGCGTTGTCCGTTTTTGGATATCTTGTACTTGCTTGCTAAATTTTTTTTTAACCCTTTCTATTTTTTAACCTTTGAGGTACAAACGAAAACGAAGGTGGTACAAACGGGTACAAATAATGCTCTTTCGAATGGCGTTGTCCGTTTTTGAATATCTTGTACTTGCTTGCTAATTTTTTTTTTAACCCTTTCTATTTTTTTAACCTTTGAGGTACAAACGAAAACGAAGGGGGTACAAACGGGTACAAACATGCTCTTTCGAATGGCGTTGTCGCTTTTTGAATATCTTGTACTTGCTTGCAAAATTTTTTTTAACCCTTTCTATTTTTTTAACCTTTGAGGTACAAACGAAAACGAAGGTGGTACAAACAATGCTCTTTCGAATGGCGTTGTCCGTTTTTGAATATCTTGTACTTGCTTGCAAAATTTTTTTTTAACCCTTTCTATTTTTTTAACCTTTGAGGTACAAACGAAAACGAAGGTGGTACAAACGGATACAAACAATGCTCTTTCGAATGGCGTTGTCCGTTTTTGAATATCTTGTACTTGCTTGCAAAATTTTTTTTTAACCCTTTCTATTTTTTTAACCTTTGAGGTACAAACGAAAACGAAGGTGGTACAAACGGGTACAAACAATGCTCTTTCGAATGGCGTTGTCCGTTTTTGGATATCTTGTACTTGCTTGCTAAATTTTTTTTTTAACCCTTTCTATTTTTTTAACCTTTGAGGTACAAACGAAAACGAAGGTGGTACAAACGGGTACAAACAATGCTCTTTCGAATGGCGTTGTCCGTTTTTGGATATCTTGTACTTGCTTGCTAAATTTTTTTTTAACCCTTTCTATTTTTTTAACCTTTGAGGTACAAACGAAAACGAAGGTGGTACAAACGGGTACAAACGAAGTACAATCGAACCGTACTACGTTTATTTTTTTTTAATAAAGTTGCTTGCCAAGTTCACACCGGTAAGCCTAGCACGGCTCGAACCCCCTTCCCACGGCCTGTCATATAGCTTGCGGGTATTTATACAGAAGTTTTAAAAAGTTTATCAGTCGGCTGTTATTGAAAAATTTTGAAGGGTTGTCATAAATTTTTTGGCTAATGTCAACCGTATTTGCTGATTTTTGTTGTATATCTTTGAGAATGCAGTGGAACAATGAAGTTATAATAAAATTTCTGTATGAGGGAGAACCTATTATATGGAATCCCCCAACCTGAACAGCATAAATAACATAAGTGTCGATTGTTCCTTAAAAAAATTAAAGAAAAAATAATCTGATGGCCACTTACAGGAAATTGGCAATGAAAGTTAAAAACAGTACAAGAACTGGGGCTGGAACTGATGAAATATAGAGGGTATTCCACGTAACTGGTTCATTAAAAGTTTATGATGTTCTATTATTTACTTATATTTGAGATTTTGGCACCAGTATCTGTTCGATTGGAACTATAAATATAAAATACCTTAACCAAAATATCACTTCCGGTTGACTGGAAATGGATGTCAATTTTGTTATTTTAAATAGAATGATATAATTTTTTATTCATTTTTGGATTCTACAACTATAAATACGTCAGTTTTCATTAGCTATTCCTATAGCTACTGTTGCCGTTTTGAGTTATTTAAGTTTTTTTTTTTTTAGTCATAATCATTGCATCATTGAGAAATTAATATTAACCGAGATATTAATTTCTATACTGCAAGTAGAGACTCCAAATTTGCTATGTTATGAATGTAGATATTACTCTAAGAAACGGTAAGCACACTTTACATTCTAACATACGGGGTGTTTAAAACTGAGGAACAAAGTGACATATTTTCAAATGCAGAAAACTCATTTTTTTAGATAGAACACCCTGTATTTTAATTCGGAATTAGGAAGTAAATATCATTCCCTATCGCTTTATATGAGCATTCCCTATACCTACCTTTAATAGGTAGCTAAAATTGGGTCAAAACAACTAATAAATGTATTTCACAACATGAAAAGAACTGAAGTCATGTTAATAATAAATGTACGTACCATCTTTAACAAATTAAATGCGAATTGAAGCTCCGCAAATCTTCGATTATTTCTGCAACCGAAACTACAAGTACTGCGTACCCAGCAATCCATAATTCAGAATTGTTTGCAAATAATTTTTAATTACTATTCAGTGTACTGTAGCTTCAATTGCATTAATAATCGAAGATTTGATGAGCTTAGATTCGCATTTAATTTGCTAAAGATGGTATATTTATATTTTAAATCAACATACATTATAAACTTGCAACCATGAGGCTAGTGTTTTTGCACGGGGTTATAGGTGGGTGTACAAATATATTATTTTAAAGTGTGTTACCTTAAATCTTACAGAGTAATGTTTTCCATGGTTTTTCCTTGCTCATTGGTAAATAGTAGGAGATAATTTGGCTTGTTCCATGAGCGCAAGTAACAACTGACCGACCCATTTATTATATTGTTGTTATTATCATTTATAATTATAGGGAAATTATTTAGTTAGAGTAGGAATATTTCAACTGTTATGGAACCGATATCGTACTTACAGTAGGTAAGGTGTAGTACTTTTAGGTGGAACAGGGGGTTTAGGATTATTAATTGTAATTATTTAGCTTTTCATAAATAAAGGGAGTAATGGTTTATTCATTTAAATAAAATTAGTAAAAATTATATGAAAGCCCATTATTTATAAGAGAACTGTGATAAAATTTCTGGAGTACGAAGAAAAATTAATCATATAACCCTATATCGAAAAGTAAGATAGCGTACGCTTAACTGTTGTACTATTTAAGGAAGCTAATGAATTTGTATATTTATGTGCTAATATTCCATGATACAAAAAAAAATAAGGTATGCTCTTGGGCATCTCACTGTATCGTGTTTGGGGGTCAAATAATTTTAGGCATCACCATTGTGAAAAAAAATTAATTATTAATTAAATAATGTACCTAAAATTGTAGTATTGCATGTTTTTTTGCAAACACTAAATATGTGATGTATTTGAGGACCACGTGCGCAACAATGGTCAGTTTTGGTTTTCAGAAAAGCGTATCTTATTTTCTCGTATCATAGGCACATTACCGGGCAAAATTAATGCCGTCGTCCACAGCGAATTTTCGTATTTTCCTATCTAATATTTTTAATTGGCAAGTGTTTTACACGTAGATACCCCAATACCTGCATAAGGTGATGACAGCCAACGCGCGCCTGTTCAAATAATGCAGTTTTTATAATCACTGCGCTATAGACGACGACATTAATTTTGTCGGGCAGTGTACATGCAACGTCATAGAAAACACCAAATGTAAATATTGGCATCACTATAGTGGAAAACGTATTTTCATAACATTTAAACTTTTCCTGTAGTAAATTTACATAAACAATTAGTATGTTTGAACATTCCTAATTGTGCTATACGGATCACTAGTTGTTTTCGATTTTTTTTTTATCTGTTAATCACCGTAAACCAGATGTGCAGTATGAAAGAACATTTCACGCTAATCGTTTTATAGTTAATAGCTAGTGATAGCTATCTCTTCCACAGAAGAGCGCAGATGTAAGAGTGAGAGAGCTATACACTCATGAATGGTATGGAAAATCATAATTTTAATATTGCATGAATGCATGCTATTAGACCTATTCGCAAGCAAAAGAACCTATTATATATCCATTATTGCACATATATTTTCTATGACGAAAGATTACATTACAAGTGGAGAAATTGATCAAGGTATTTTTCCCTAAATTTGAACGTCTAATTAGCAAGTTCGACATTAGACACTTATTACACCCTAAAAGTTCTTTGACAAAGATCTTTAGCAAAAAAATACTTGATAAAGAACTTTTATAGTGTAATAATCGCCATAGCAACATAGCAAAAGAGAGCCTAGCATTTCAATGTAAAACGATGATAGCCTTGAACCAGTAATTACAAATAAGTAATGTTTGTCTTCTTAGATCTATTATAATTTGTTCACGAGTCACAAAGAGCACAGGCACTAGTGAAGCCATTAAATTTTGAGTAATTTGACAGAAGGAATATCAAAATTATCAGTACGTCAGCAATTTCGTTCTGAATCTACTTTTTTTTTGTGAAAACTGATCAAGAATGCTTGATATCATTGACTAAGAATTGATTAAGCTGTGAAAGGATGGAGATCAACCCAAAGAGGGAGCCTATAGGAAGAACACCTATTGGTGATAATGTCTTTTTGACAATGATATGGATTGTAATTGTCAATAAATTCTATTATTGGCTCCTATTATTATTAGAAATAGTACTTGTGAGACTAAAATTGTTTTTGTTTTTATTTTATTGCAAATATTTTTCAATACGAACAATATGAGCTCCATTTTTTTTCTTTTATCGAGATCCTCTACTCCATATGAAAGGTGATACTAAAAAATGATGTCATATAATTAATAACTGGTGGATTTTCATTAGGAGACAGACTTAAATTCTTTGAACTGTACTATGGTGGGTAAACATGTTTGGACAAGCACAAAATAAAAATTTCCATCAATACATGTACCTTATTTTACAAAAGCTAAAGTAGCTTTTATTTTTCAATGCTTGTGCAATATTAGATATGTAGGTACTAATATTTTTCTGCAAAAACTGTAGTATACATAACAATTATTTCTACGATACATGTAGTCAGATTACATTTTCAACAATGAAGACAAAATTTAGAAAAAAAATCATTTCATAATCATCAGAGATCATCGCTATTTATAAAATTGTGAAAAAAATCCATGGAGCTACGAAAAAATATTTTGAATCCTACCTACAACTTTAATTTATGTGGGACGTCTACAAAATTCACAAAACGTGGAAAATAATCCGTTTTAAAACGCAATATGGCTGTCGGTCTTACCTTCCGATGCCACCCGTTGGGTTGGCTAGAACTTTTCGGCGGAATTTTGGATTTTTGTAAATACTTCTGAATAAAAAACAGTGGCAACGTTCGTCAAGCAAAGATAATTACTGCTTTTTTGTGCCGCACTTGAAACACCATACCGGCACTCTCACACCTTTCCACACAAGACAGCGCAAAAGGATGACAGATGCAACTTGCGCCACTAAGTCGCAGGTGGAAGATTTCAAAACTAAAATTAATCCTAGGGATTTCTTTTGTATAATGGTTAGGCAACTTAACCAACGTCGGTGTTACAATAAAAAGAACATAATCGGAGTACATAATTATTAACACAAAATTATTTTACCTTAATAAAATATCACTTATACTGAATGTGAAGCAAGAATGAAAATAAACATTATTTTTCTAGTTTTTATTTTTATACCTTTTCGAGGAAACTCAGCAGTACTCTATATATATTCTTAAGAATAATAAAATTATTTTATTATTGTAATTTTCAAAAAAATTTCTAACTTATACATTTCCATAAATATTTTGGGAATGAAATAATATTTACAAACATATTCACATATATTTTTCAGGAGTTTGTTGTGTTAATCGCCTAAATCTTTTTGTAAACATCCCATACATTTGTTTACACCCACGCATTATGTAAAATTTAGAATCTAGATAGTAATTACTTTCAATTATCATTAATTTGTAGATTTCGGTATACGTATATACACATTTACTTACGATTTCTGGAAAAATATCTAGATTGGAGTCATTATTTCATAAATATACATATATGCAGTCATAGATGCTTATTTTGAAAGAAAAACGCCTGCTGAAAACCGTGTGGGATATTATTTTTAGGAAAAAAAAAAACGGTTCCATTCAGAATGCATTCACATTCTTTTTCATGTAATCTTGTTAATTGCATGATACATAAGAAAATTAACATGACTCAACCTCTGCAGTAGAGTATAAAGCATAGATGAAGCAATACGGTTTTAAAAAATAATTGTGAATTACTTAAATTGTTTGAGTTCTAGAATCACAATAGGTAATTACTTTTGTTTATTAGCTTAAATTAAAAGTGTGTTTAACACTCCGTTGATCTCAGGCAACCAAATTTAAATTTCCCACAATTATTTTTAGTAACTTCAACGTAAAGGTACTAAATTAACTATGCATGTAATACAAAATTAAGGTCGTTTTGCACCTAGCTATTTATTGGCCAATAAATTGCGCAATAAATAGCTAGGTGTAAAACGGCCTTTATAGGTAATTTCATGATTCAACCTTGAAGTTACTCAAAATTGTTGTGGGAAATTTAAATTTGGTTGCCTGGTAGCATTCGCAGCGTTTCACTTTACCAAGGATCATCAGTGTTACTGGTCGACGCATTATACAAAAAATATCTGTCTATACTTAATATGTGGATGAATAAACGAATTATAATTGACGATGCAAATCTTAAATTCACGATATTAATGAGATTTCCATTTTAAATTCTCATTTATTTATTTATCCACATATTAAGTATATATACCTATACGAATTTACAATATAATGGATTAGGTCGACCAGTAGGACTGATGATGTTTGGTAAGGTGACACGCTGGGTACTTTTGTTTATGTTTTGCATATTTGTGATCTTAAATATTGTACGAATCAAAATGTATACATAGTTTCAGTTTCTTTGTCATTTAATAAAATTAATATTTGTTCATTAAGTTAATAATAGTTACTTAATTTGCAGGTAGTTTAAATTGTAGAAGAACTATTCTAAAAGTGAAGTATTAGTAAAATATACATAAATAAGTTGAATAACGTGAGATTCAAAAAGATTGTCAATTCCGCTACCATAGATAGTAGCAGGATGTAGGTATATGCCATGTGTTTGTAATGAGGGTTTGAACTAAGTCAGTGTTACTATGCTATTGTTGGTGATATTAGATGTAAATATAAACGGTTTTGTAAGAAATTATAAGATAAATAAACGAAGGAAAATTACAAAACGAACGCCAATGTCACTAAATGTCAAGAAAATTGATTTATTGTATGAAATTTGTATGTAGGTAACTTCACTCATTAAATCGGCAATAAGTATAGATATTTTTTTCCGGAAAACAGTTTTTTTTATCGCGACAATCATTTTGAATCTCACAGTATAAGAATTTGTTAGATGTATATTTATATACGTATTAGATACCATAGGACATTAAAACAAATAGAATATACTACAATAATTCTTCACATTTTTCTTAGAATTTACCATTAAAATAATAAACTATAAAAATAATTCATGGCGTGGAAAGACATTTATGTATATATATTTTTGAATGTTTTTAAACAATTATTTGTGGAAATATTACACAATGCGAGTTAATAAAATGTGCAAAATTTTTGCTCAATCGGTTAATATTAACACGTGCCGCATTTAGTTTAAAGTGCATGTGCAAGTGATGACGCACGACGAATTCAGACTTATTTACACCAACTGCACTTGTACGTTAGTCGATATCGTGTTCTTGGTTAAGCCAGTACGGTAAGAAGCATTAAGATAAGACAGCATGTAATTGACACTTTCAACGACAAATAGTTAGTTACACTAGCGTGCGGCAGGTGTTACTTATAGCGCCAGAGTTCAGTTTCAGGCTGGTTTCAGGCACATCGCCGACATTATTATTTAGCACTCCAACGAATGGCTCGACGCTTTGATGATGCTAAGTATAAGTATTAATGTGGGTGACTGTACAAGCCGAAGGCGACTGACTGAAGAATTCGCACCACACTTTTATTAGATTTTTGTATACGAGCAAGTATTTTGAAAATCTTATTCCAAAAAATACGCCGTCAATCAGTAGACGTCATTTGGCGTTTTGATAAATCAACTCAGGCTTAAGGGCGCGTAGCGTAATTCACAAATAGCAACCGAATTCTCTGTTTTGTGTCCCGAATATAGCGGATTTTACGATTTTCTGATTTTTCTATCCCCTCCACTGCGGAAACATAAACGCACACCATACCGCACCTGTATCTATGATTTATATTCTTCGTTACAAACTTCTGGAATATTTACATTGTTTATATGTATAATCACTAAAAAATTAATCATTAATCATACAAATCCACATGGAAACCACATGTAGGTTATCTTTAAAAGTGGTACTAACCAAAGTGTCCCGTAAATTTTCTGAAATACTCGGCAATCGTTAATAACCGCAAATAAATCGCAACTAATCATTTGGTTACAATTTTATATTTACGGTACACGCCCTAAATCTATGTCAAAGTGATTTTTTTTTATGATTTTTTAAAAAAGTAATAAAAATACCAGCAAATGCGTTTAAATATATATTGGGCTGCGCGATCAAAGCCCATTTGCCAGCAAAAATGTGTTTGTTTAAGATATTATGCCTATTTTACATCTGAAGAAACTGTGAGAACGTAGCCATTGGCCGCGTTCAGAGTACGAATATTGATGCATAAATGGTGACCGCTCCATTGTATATTATTGATGTGGCGTTGCGTTTTTGTCACCAGTCCAAATCGCTTGGAGCAGCTACGTATTCTGAACGCGGCCATTGGCTGCATTTAGAGTACGAATACGATACATAACTGTTTCCGCTACACAAAATGGCGCCCACTCTATTGTATATTTTGATGTAGCGTTGCATTTTTGAGACGAATTGTTAACAATCTCTAAACCGCTTGGCAGCAGCTACGTATTTTGAACGCCACCATTTTGATACGCGTTGATACCACAACGTTAATTACCGGTGCTTATTTTTGTATGCATATTGCATAATAGGCAACTTCATGCACTCAAAAGTGTGTGTAATAGTATATTAAAGTAGTAGTGTTACAATGATGTTTGTTGTAATACGAGTTCAAGTTTGAATCAGGAGTTGCATGCCGACATTGAACATGTAAACAAGAACGAACAACTAGTAAATTTTAACTACGTGGAATTACCACCTTTTCTGAGTTCATTATAACTAATAGGAAGCCAAAGCCAAGGATCTTGTCAGAACAGATCATGACAATCATTTGAAAGTTCTAAGGGTTTTTAGGAATGTGTCCGCGCATTGCCATGTTTTTTAGTTCGTTCTAGCCAAGAGCCTTTCTAATAGCAATCAATAAGTGGACTGAAGGTCACGAATTTTTTCCCGTTGAGATCAAAGGTGCTGACGCTTAGATGCTGTTTGGGCGTTTTTGTTGAGTAGTGACGAGTGATACAATTACAGCGTCACATGTTTTTTAACTATTTTCTTTAAATATTTATAAATTTACAATACGGCAGAGAGAAAAAAGGCACTTAGATATTATCTATTACCTTTTTAATAAAATTCTATTACAAATAAATTTAACCCTGTGACAACTTCGAGAGTAGGTTTAATTTACTGCCCTAATGCGGTAAAGCGCATGGCATTTTTTTCTTATGTCACAGTCACTTACAATCAGTAAATTCTATATACGCATGCCTAATATAACTGGAACGGCTCCTATGGAAACATATTGCGTTGAGACCGAAAAAAAAATAGATGAACTGAAGGATAACTGATTTTAGGAAATAGAAATAACTTCAAATTTATCTCAGTCAAATACTATTTTGTATCCGTTACAGTTCAATGCTTACAATGTAAAATATGCTTAGGTAATATCCTTTAATTTATGTAAAAAACATATTTACCGGTATTTTCATTGTTGCTTTAATTGTTATTGTCAAAAGATTCGCTTTGACATTATTCATTCACTGTTACATTGGCGTACTTTTTTTTAAATAAGATTTGCTAATAGTATTTTAAAACACTAGTGTGAGTACAAATTTGACGAATGATTCAAATGATTTAATGTCTTAAACTATTTTGTCTATTTCTGTTAGATAAAGTACTAATTGTACATGCGAAATAAAAGCATACTTTTCTTTATCAAAAAATCTAATACAAATGTCGCGCGCTAGCCTAGGTAGCAGAGTGACCTAAAATGATGTTTAAGAACTTGATATCACGTATTAGACGTAATATCGACGTCTAATAAACGTCATTTTACGTCACTCTGCTACCTGGGAGATCATTTCATCAGTACTCAGATTCATCTGAGTCTCTGAGTTCTCGCGCTGTAAATGACACTCTAATAGAAATAACTATTAAAATGCATTGTTACTTCACACATGCTTTCAAGCTTTTACGCACTGTTGTCAATAATGACGTTCTTTACGAATTGAAAAAGGTATATGGGTACATGTATGTAGGTACTTAAATAACGATAGATCTACACATGAGAGTACATAAAGGTCCTTTAATAAATGTTTTGTTTTGATCTATATAATTTCTGTGCTTTCTAACTAATAAAAACGACTTTCAGAAAAAAATAACACTATGTTGTTATATTTCAAATTCTAGTATTACTGATTTATAACTCTAAAACTTGTCAGACAAAATTTAGGCTCAGTGCGCTACGTGTTAATATTTAATCGGATTGCGCTAAAATTTTATATTTTTTATGTTAGTACGTAATTTAACAAAATTAGAAACAATTATTTAGAAATTTAAATTTTGGAAAATAAGGATCAAGCCTAATGTGTATCTTTAATGTTTTGAACGAGAAGCGCTATATCATATTTACTTAATTATTTCTTTCAGTCAGGCAAAGGAGTACTTAAAGTCAACAATGCATGTATATGCAATCTTTATATTTTTAATTACTCTGAGCAGCATATTCATAATTGGTAAGTAATAACACTTTACTCGTTTATATATTACATTTTGAAAATCTTAGCTTTATTTTCTATTAAGTTTTCTGCTCTGTGTTTGCTTGAGAGGGGGCCTGGTTCTTATCCTTATCGAAGAAACTTACATAACTTTACATATTTAGATATATTTTTAACTCTAGACTGTAATTAGTGTATGTCTGCAGACGCGACGATATGTAAGCCTTTATCCTACTTTAAGGTGGATTGTAGTAGGTGCAGATGTAGTGAAGATGGTACGATGTACACCTGCAACTGGAAAATGTGCTATAGACCAACTGTAAGTGAAAAATGTTCAGTATTATTTCATTAATGTTTAGAATTATTCGCCTATATATGTAGTAGTTTCCGTCAATAATTTCAGTTTTTGCTAAATACGGGTACGCTTCGCAAATGTTGTAGGCTACTATCAATAAAAAAAAAAAATGGAGGGGAAAGCCAATGTATGCACATGCCTGGTAATACTAACAATAGAAGTCTTACTTATGCAGAAAATGTTATTTTAAAAGTTTAAAATTTTTAACATAATACATATGATTATATTGACGAAATTATTTCTTACTATTTACCTATTTTAACCCATACTTAAACAATTAAAGTGCGATTTCATTACATTGTCCAACGTCCGCGACTAGCTGCTACTACTAGTAGTGATGAAGTGATCTTATTTGTGCTTTGTAGTAATGCTGGGCATAATTAGATAACGAAAAACGAATCATTCGATTACTATCGATCAATCGAAAACTCGATTAGGTATGACGTATCGATTATGAATAATCATTCGATTATATTCAGTGATCGGGATTATCAAATCATTCATAATCCATTACTTATTAAATCATTTATGATCCAACGTTAAATCCTTTATAATCGATCATTTATGATACGCGCCTGTCCAATTTTTTAATTCCTGTCCTCAGGCTTCTAAAGATCTAAAACAGATTTTATAAAAACATGTATTCAATTTGTTTACGTTACATCGTTGACCTTTATCGTAATATTGACCAAAAATCCATCTCTCTCCCTCCAACATTCTCCAGAGATCCGTCGATCTCTTTCTCAACTTTAATCAGAGATCCGTCGATCTCTCTCTCTCTAAAAGTTCGTCAGAGTTCCGTTGATCTCTCTTAACTCTCGTCAGAGATCCGTTGATCTCACAACACTCACCAGAGATCCGTCGATCTGTCTCTCTCTCAAAGTTCGTCAGAGATCCATTGATCTCTCTTAACTTTCGTCAGAGATCCGTTGATCTCACAACACTCATCAGAGATCCGTTTCTCTCCTCTACCCCGTTTTTTTTGCATTAATTTTACCAAGTTTTGAATCAGTTTACCCACACAAAAAAAAATTAATGTAGACAAATTTGGAAGACATTTTAAAATGAAAAATACATTAAGTTCTTATCGGGAATACTTATGTACTTAAATATAAATACATATTTCCTTCAGCATTGCATACATTTAGTTTTTAAACTGCACCTAAGTACATGAGTCACTTGCTTAGTTCAGGTGTTTTTGTGATTTTATATCGACGAAAACATACAACACAGAGCACATGAGTTATTTTTTTTTTAGGGATAACCCCACGTATTTCTTACAAAGAAAGGGAAACACAATTTTTATTTTCTTTGGTTGTTTACCTAAGCAAATGGCTTGTTTTTTTTTGTCTTAAATACTATTATGATGTATTTTTCAGGAATAACTCTCTTGTTATATTTATTATTTCATTTTCATAATTTTTATCATAAGAAAGATATGAATGGTAGTTCATTTTAAAATACTGTAGTAACTGGTATCAATAGAAGCACTGTTTCCATCGCAATAATTGTTTAAAGTTTGGAAATATAGTAATGTGGCCATCTCCATATCTTCAGCCCAAAGAAGCAATTTATTTTCAAAACAAACTACTGCTTCCAGTAATTACAAAGCAGTGTTTCCCTTTCCTTGAAGGTTTAGATTTAGTTCGTTGAAGTGCATTGTAACGTTAGTCATAAAATATAACTGTTGTAGCCATTTATCTTCTTTGAATTCAGGATGACCAATGGCCTTATTATTTAGTAACGTAATAATTTTAGCAGACATGAGGAAAAACGCTTTAAAATTCTTGCCTTCTGGCCTCGTGAAAATCATCCTTCGTTATTGTGCATCATTCCAGTAGTAGTTATCCATGTCATCTAATAATTTTTTAAATTGACGATGATAGAGGGCCTTTGTTAAAATGTTATTGGTAATTTTATAAGATCATAACGTCACCTATTTCTTTTGGAAAGGATTGTGGACTAAGCGTTTCCTGGTGAATTATGCAATGAAAAGAAAGTATTTCATGGTCAATTTTACTTTTTAAAATTGAAATGAATCCTTTGTGTATCCCAGTCATATTTTTGGCTCCATCAGTTGCAATGGAAACAATTGTATTCACAATGTCTAGTAGCAGCAATCTTCCTTAGGGCCTAGGGGTGAGACAAATTTTGCAAATAGTGCCACTTGCGCTGTGTCTTTTATGTCACAAGACTCATCTACAGCAATTGATATTATTGAACTCAAATTTGCTGTCCTTCAACTGTTGTTGTGTCACATGTAGGGCCGTTTTAGCAGTTCGATCTTGTACTGTTTTAGCAGATAGTTTTTAGTGAGTTTTTTAGGCAAATAGTGGAATATCTTTAATTTTTTTTACAATTGATCTTCTATTTTTTATGGCGAAATAATAATAGTGACTACTTTTTTTTACAATTATATATTGAATAAATTGAGACAATATAACTAACAAGCTACAAATTAAATAAAATAACAAGTAAAAAAAAACAAAGCACAATTGTTTCGATGAATATTTTAAAATTTTATAATGTTGTTTAACACAAGCACTAGTAATTTTTACTTACAAATTTATTTATTAAGGGAGAGAGAGCGAGCGAACGAGTTACGGTTTCTACGTATTTGCATTGGTTAGTTTTAAGCAGAATTTTTGAACATCTTACCAACCGATGTGGGTAATTAAATCTTCCCGTAATCCAAATTATAAGGCACAAAAACTTACACAACACTCACAAAAATTTAAAAAAAAGAAAAGGGGGTTTTTCGAACGGTTTTAGCACAAAACAAAACACCTCTGGAGGAAAGCTTTTGCTTCCTCTTCTCTAATTTTCAAGCTTATTTTAATTACAAAATTTAACAAGAGAAGTTTGATTTTATTTTTAAGATATGGGAAGGCCCGGTAACGAAGGGCTAACGGGTGCTTTTTCTGTAGCTGAAACGAACTCCGCGGACTAATTAATTCAAAACAGCAATGTAAAGAATTCCGCACCGATTACTAGTTTCGCCTCTCTGTACAAGAGGGCGCAAGAATGATAGTTGGCGTTATTTTTCTGAACTTCAAACGCCCTTCTGGAGAGTAATGTGGGATTCGCTGGTCAGCAATTGTAACATACAATAGACAAAGTAGTAGATAAAATTTGAAATAAATACCATATTATTTTAATTACGCGAGACTTAAAATAAAAATAGACTATTATTTCCTGTGAAGTAGACGCTGCTTCAGCAAATGCCACAGTACTTATCATCAACGTATTAATAAAATGAATTTAAATACTTCGTATTATACCGGATGGAATTTCGAATTCTTACACATTACCGCAAATACTCAGGGCATATAACTTGTCTCTTAAAAATCTACTACCTATTTCTTGTTATATAATTCTTTTCTATATACCGGAGTGGGAGCAGGTAGCGTGTCACGAAATATTGAATTGACGTTCAGTACTGATTTGTTTGCCGTTAGGATTATTATTATTGTCATTGTTGTAGCTCTTCTCCATATAATATAAAGGAAAAATTAAAAAATCTTTCAATTTTGTGACATATGCCATCACCTTTATTGCTTATTTGAAATTATTATTTCTTTTGAATTTAAGAAATACTTCAAAGGTTCCCAACCAAAATACCTTATTAAAAGAAATTTTTCAACAACAATTAGAAGAAAATGATTGTTATATATTTTTCATCGACGACACTTTCTTTGTAGCAACTGCTACAAAAACTATTGGTCTTAGGCTAAAACGGAAAGAGTGTTATATAGCGCTAAAAATTGGTTTATAAACAATAATTAAAGTTGAATGAAGAAAAAAGTTCTCTGAGATAAATATGACCTCAATGACCGATACCGTCAAATACTTGGGATTAACCTTGGATGGCAGGTTCACGTGGAGGGTACATATTCACGAAGTAGTGACAAAACTAGCATCCGCTATATACACATTCCGGAGGATGAAAACTATTGCAACTCATGATGCGGCTAAAATGGCTTACTACACTAATTTTCATAATAGGTTGCTCTGCGAGAGCTGCTATGAGGAACATCGCCACAAGCATAAAGCATATTTATTTTTCATAAAGGGCCGTGGAAGCTCTCTACCAACTCAGGGCAAAACATAGCCGCAAAATGTATTTTCAACAAGAGAAAATACTCGCTACCATAGTTGTATATCCTCGCTGCTCTTAGGTATGATAGACAATCCACGGAAGTTCCATGTAAACGGTGCCAACCACGAGTAGAAAACTTGAAACAGAAGTAACATCAGAATCCCGCAGTATACAGAGTCCATCAGAGGTCTCAGCGCTATGTTAATTATTAGTTTATTAGGGTCCAAATCCAAAGATTTAGAACAATTTCAGATTTCCTCATTCCTTTGATGCAAATAAGATGTTAATCATACCTAAATAAATTCTACTTAATCAGAATTACTATTTTCTTGAAGAATTCTTAAATTTAAATATTAGTCAGTATGTATAGTGTCAACAATTTTAATCTGATGTTTGTTGTAACTTGTTTTATATATACATTTTTTTTGTTAAATTAAAACAAATATATCTCTCTATCTATTAAGTTTTTGTTACCAACTGGTCTGGTGTTTGTACAACTGATGGTTATGTCATAATCAGATCTATTCTGTATAAACGACTTACTAGATCGTTAAATCGTATCGTTTAAAAATCTAACCATGATCGTTAAAATGTTTACGATGTGATACAGAATAGGCCCGAATATTTGTTTTAGAATTGCAAAATAACTATAACTAACTAAACTAATGCTTTTGTATTATCCAGATTATAACTAATAATTCTGTAGTGTAGCTAGTTTAGATTGTTTAGCTTTGGCATATAGTTTATTTTAGATAGACCATTATTCAAACTTTTAATTTTTTTTTTTTGTATGTATAAAGAAACGCATCTGTATATATGCATTTCCGTCTCTAATATTACTACTTAATTTTAATGTAATCAATTTTGCTTCCAGACATCCAAACGTTTTGAGAGACAAGCAATGTCAATGCAGGAATTAATTCGTGCAAGACGCCATCTTCAAAATCGGGGATATATATGAGATGTGATTATACTATTTTATATATTAAATGTGGTTACATAAGTAAATACATAGAAGTTTTCGCTTGATGATTCTTGATGTATCTCTCTACATATATTCAATATATTTATCTAAAAGCGACTCGAGTAAACTTAATCTATAATTGTGGCACAATATTTAATTGCACAATGCAACTATAAATAAAATAATCTTGTCCGACACTAATCGACCTAGCACATGTTTACAACCGGCAGTCATACTGATTGTGTGTATCAGCAAAACTAGTTTCAGTTCTTATTTTACTTTATTTTCTTATTTAATATAATTTTTTATGATTTAAAGGTGGTGTTAACCTTTTTTCCCCCGCACCTAAATCTAAAAGGATTTCTATTAAATTTTCTCACAAGAAAATTTCCACTTTAAATAAATATCTTTATATGATAATCTCAACCAAAGTTATTGTTTTTGACGAAACTGATACCAGTTGTGACTGATTGTCAGTAAAAGTCGAAGCGTCTGGTTTGCTATGTCGTTCCAAACAATTTAAATTTTTATATTCAATTGTGATTAGATACCAAATTTTAAATCACACTAATCCAATTAGCAGACTTGTACAATCTTAAAAATATGAACTATTTTTAAATTTTCTAAAAAATCTTTTCTTTTCGTCTTAACTCTACTTTCATCAAATTATTATTGATGCAACGAAACGTACTTTCGTTACGAAAGACGAACCAATCGAAAATGTTAAACAAAATTATGTAACAGATTTTGTTTAACATTTGATCAACCAATCAATCCCTTAAATTCCCGGTTCAAACTTTTAAACGTGCATAACCTATATTTCGAATTCTTTTCAGACATATATAATCTAAAAAAAAACATATCACATTGTAAAGATTTACAAATTGTTTGAACTCCAGAGGATTCTTACGATTTCAACAGAATAAAGCAAAAAAAGAACCTAAAATTGTTAAAATTTATTGCTAAATTTTACACAATTGCGTTAACATGCATGATATTATTTAAAGAACCATCAAACAACCAACACGTACTCAACCAAAAAGGTACGTAATACCAATGAAAAATTACACCAAGTCAATGAATGATAGTTATAATTAGTCCAGTGCACACGCTGAATGAGCTAATTAAGCAGTGTAAATTAATGTATTATTTTGGTTTTCATGAACAACCTCTATTAGTGCAAGTGCTTGTATCGCTTATTTAATAAAGACTATTTTTAACAACAAACGCTTGTTGTTGAAATGACCAAAATATTAATTGATCAATACGTCAGCTTTATTTTTTTAAGTAACAATATTTATGTTGTTCAGTATATCTGCTGATGATGATAGCTTTGCTATCGAAACGTACGCCCAGTTCAGTGCAGTTTGTGGTACGGGGTCTAGGAGAAGTTTGCAACAATATTTATAATGTTAAAAACTATGGTATGTCTTGCAATGTAAATTGTTAATTGATCAATAAATCTAATTTATTAGTATAATCAACATTATTCATAATATTAATAATTTCCTTATTTCTCACAATGTATTAATTATCATAAATTCAATAAATACAGTTCTTACTTTAATACCCAATAAGTGTAATTGAAATAACAGTAAATAAAAAAAATGACTTTTATTTTGAAATGAAACAAAAATACAAGTACATATGCATCTCCACTCTTATACTACATTCAATATTCGAAACTAAACTCTAATTAAAAAGTCTATTAAAATAATCAAAGCTACCGTTAAATATTTTTTAGGGGTAACAAAATTTAAAAAAATCTAAAATAGCTTACAGAAAGGTACGAGTTATACATACAGTTGTTTGCAAAAATTAGAATATTTTGGATTATGTAAAGGTGTCCTGTTGATAGAAAACCATAATCGCTAAAGAAACAAAAAAGTCAATAATCTAATACGCAAAAAAAATATTAATTGTAAGTCCGACCAAAAAAGGGTAATAAAAACATTCAACAAAATACTACATCCTTAGTAGAAGTATCATTCTGGCATAAATATGGACAATAGCCTCGCCCAGAAAGCAAGGGAAGCGCCTGGCGTCAAAGCGCAAAGCTGCCAAGGACGCCCGACGATGTCAAAACGACAAGTATGCCAGACGGCGTCAAGTCAACTAAAACGCCAGACGGCGTCCAGCCGACAAAAACTAGCTAGAGCCGTATCAAGGCAACAAGGACGTTGACGGGCGCTATAAGACATTTTGACGCTTTTAATTTGGGTCGTTCCGTTATAATCATATATAAAGATATTTATTGTTAGATCTCTTCGTGTTGCTCTGTTTCTCTTGAATGTTCACATAAAATGTAGACTTTTAATTTTGAATCCTTTGATTAAAAGTTATAGAAGAAAGTTTCTATTAAGCTGTAAAACACTGAACATTCTGGAGGAAATTCCAAATTGAATAAATAAATTATCTTGAAAGAAATATCTCCAGTTCTTAATACATTTCTGAAATTATATCGGAGGTTGTCGAAGTATACCCCAATGTCCTTGATATTTAAAATATCTTTCGTTACACAGTACCCAAATGGTTGCAAGGACAGCTGAGCACCACTGACGTAATGAAGTGGTCTTCCATTTATTGAGGGGACTTGCCAATTAACATAAGTGCTTCTTGTGAACCCCTAATTATTGTATATTTCTTGCTAATTTGTTTGTTTCCCTTTTTCGTTATATATAAATATATAAATATATAAATAAATAGTTTGGTTGGAACAAAGTAATCATGTAGTGTCTACAAAAAATTGCAGTGTTTCTTCTACATATTATACTTATTTATGACAATAAATAGATTATTAAGGGAAAAAAATAGTGCACATTCGAATTTTCGGTTGGGTATTCTTTAATAGTGTTTCTTGATTGTGGACGTTTACGGTATTATTTTTTTATTCTAATATTTTTTTAAGGTTATTTATAGAGCTAGTTCTAAGTAACTAAATTTCAGTGTTATAAATTTTTTTTAAAACAACATTTTCCAAAATAAACTGTGAAGAAATCTAACAAAAACAATTATACTTGACACTCAATAACTTACCTGATATGTAATTTAGTAAAATTGTAATATTTTTCCTCTTTTAAACACCAAAATGGCCTGAAAGATGGATAATATATACCAAGAAATGCGCGTTACATTGTATGTTTTTATTGATATTGGTTAGTTTTGTTCATTATTGTGATAAATGTTTCAAGTATTACAATAAGGTTATTCATTATTACAATTGAAGAATTAACTAACATTCACGTAAATACTTAATGTAACTGTTAGTGGTTACAATGAAGATTTTTACTGAATATATGAAAAAGATTAATAACGCGAATTCTTCGTCATTGACCAATGTATGGGATTCCTCTTACTATTAATATTACTATACCAATACCTAAATATAGTCACTAAGAAGTTCCTCAATGTTTGTTTTAACACTAAAATGTTTCATAGTTCCAACGAAATATTACTCAATAACTGCTGTTAATCATTATTACAAACTATTTTTTTGAGTGCGTTTGTTCCTCTTCATGTCCTATGTTCTTTGCGATTTTAAAATGTTAGATTATTACTGCAAATTTGACGCGAGGACATATACACATATACACATATAAATGTTCGTGTTATAAAATACTGATTAAACACAATGCGAAAGGTAAACGTAAAAGGTGCTTGAAATATTGCCAACAGGTAATGTAACGCAAGTACGCAGCAAGAAATAAAACTAAAATGCTTTAATAAAGAAATTATCATTTAGTCTGTCCAATATTCCCCAGAAAAAAGGAGCTAGATTAAATAAAAGCTAAAGGTCAAAAAAGGAAACAGAAAGAACCATCAAGCTAATCACAAACTATTAGTCATTGCTGTTGGACAATTTCAGTCATGTTGAGAATTATATCTAGGCAACTGTGATTATACGAAATAATCAGTTGGAAAGTGTCAGTGACTGCTTCTCTGAAGAAGCCTTATATCAATAAATCATACCAAATAAAGAAAAGAGTTTAAGTTACTTACTTAAGGTTAACGGAAATTTTAGCACTTTTAGAGCAAATGTCAAAAAACACCTTTTAAATAAATATTGTTATACAGTAAGTGAATTTAATTTAATTTTATATGATGTTTGAGTTTCTGCAGTTTTAAGATTTTTTTTCTTTTGTTTAAGATACATTTCCAAATTTATTACTATACCTATATTATAAGAAAAAAGACTAATAATAATAATAATTATGTAATTTATTTTTGTTATTTGGATTATGTTTTTATTTTAGTTATTACCCAATTTAGAATTACTTTGTTTATGTTTATGGAACAATTTATTTTCTTACGAATATTCTTTTTGTTTCTTAATTCTTTGTAAATTACTTCCTCTTTTTTATTATTATGAGTTAATAAACGTTACTTACTTACTTACTTAGTTCTTACTTACATTCAATCTAAGGTATCCAAACAGCGTGTGCTCCACGTCATCAATAGCCCTATAATATGGATAGTCGTCCATTTCCGATCTGCGTCTTAGGTACAGACAGTGCCTGAAATAGCCGTGGCAGGAAAGGGGCTGCGTCAATCAACATCACCCGCAGGGTTGGCTTATCCATGGTTGCATATCCGATATCAATTTCTGGATTCATCATATGTTGCCTGTTGTTCTACAGGTTAACGGAAATTTTAGCACTTTTAGAGCAAACTCCAAAAAATACCTTTCAAATAAATATTGGTATATAATAAGTGAATTTTAGTTTAATTATATACGATGTCTGAGTTGCTGCAGTTTTAAGATTTTTTTCTTTCGTTTATACTTTTAGAACAATTATTTTGATTTATTTTCTTATAAATATTTTTTTATAAATATCTTTCAGGCGGAAATACACGCTATTGAAAGATGCGTCCAGTTCAATATTGATTATCGAAAGCAGGAGATTATCATCATGTCTGATGATAATCTCCTGCTCCTCTCTGATAGACAAGCAGCCATCGAGGCGCTGAACTCATATGAAATCAGTTCCAAGATGGTCTGGGAATGCCTATGAAAATTAAATGAGCTAGGCAAAAGGAATAAAGTAACTCTCCTGTGGGTTGCGGATCACACAATGGAAGGAAACGAGATAACGGATAATCTCGCAAAAAAAGGGACCGAAATATCTTTTGTAGGGCCTGTATCCTTTTGCGGATTAAGTAGCAGTACAATACTAAAGAAACTGAAAATAGAGATGGAGCAAAGAAAATCCAGTTATTGGAAAAAATCTTCAGGGAATGAGGCAAAGTAAAATTCTACTGGGAGCCTACAACCAGGAGAGGTTTACAGAATGCATCAACTGAGTAAGAACAATGTTCGCATATTAACAGGAATACTTTCAGGCCATTGTAAACTGAAAGGACACCTGAGTAAGCTTGGATTAGAAATGGAATCTGAATGTAGATTTTCTGGGGAACAGGATGATACACCCATCCATCTCAACTAAAGGCCGTTGCACCTGGGAGCATGTGAAATCGAAGCAGCAGTCAAATAGGAACTGCGTAGGGGGGCAAATGCGTTACCGTTAGGCCGACGTATTCATGCCATTATTACATCCAGTTATTGGTGTACTTTTGCTATAATTAGTTATGTCGTGTATTGATTGCACATTTTTATTTAAGCACTTGTTTGGTTGGAACTAATATTGTTTTCTCTATTTTTGCCTTTTCACTTGTTTTATAAGTTCTAATCACAATGTAGCCGGAGACATTTTCATTACTTGAAACTTATTTTAATTTCCATTTTCGAAACCCTTTTGCTTTTCATTAAAAAACAATTTCAAACAAACACCAATTATTGTGCTGACGTTTACTGAAAATAACAGGGCCAATTACTAACAGAAGTAGATATTTAAATATTACTTGAAAAAAACAAAAGACAAATAATTTATTAGTGACTATTTCGAATGTTGGATATGCGCTTATTTTTTTATTTCTAACTAGATAGGTAGACACTACATAAATTTTGTAAATACGCCCATCCTGAATGAATGCGTTGCGTTTCCCAAATCAGACTACCTCGGTACATTTCGTATCGTCGCTTCAGCCAGCAGAGCAAATCCCAAAAAATACCATAAGAGCATAAGAGCGGCGCGCTTCGGGAATATTCGGGTGTTCGTATTTAGAGTAGCGCGTACGGTACATATATACAATAATTGGCATTATAAAAATGGGAGAAATATTTGAAAAAAAAAATTAATTTTGAAAAGTTCTTTAAGTTAATTAAATTAAAAAAGCCAGAAATTTTTTTAATGAAGGTCAAATGGTCACATTAATTTGGGTGCATATTAACACAGAGACAACTGTGTTAATATGCACCCAGTCTGAGTCTAGAAAAATTAGTAAATTAGTAAAATTCTGTTGGATGCAACTCGCTCTCTTTTGTCTTCCTCGTTCAACAAACAAAAATCCTACAGAGTCTCCAACAATTTCTGGTTGAAATTGTAAGTAACACTTAAATATTTTTGTTTTTGTTCTTTGGTTAATTTGAAAATTTCTCCATTCATTACTGTAGGTCTGAAGAAGGATCAATACCCCGACCCGAAACGTCACACAAAGCTTAAATAGCAAACTTTAAATAAACCCCTATCCTGTATAAAAACCTTGTTTTTACAACAGTAACCTCATTGTACCAATAGAAGAAGCTTTCAGTAATAGAAACTTGGACTATTTAAATATATACATATACAATTAACTTTATAATAATTTTTGATATAGTCTAAATTTAGAGGTACTTTATTCTAACGCAAAATTCATGTTTTTGAAAAATAAATAACAACACTTCACCAGTGGCTCGATGTGTTCCGGCGCTCTAAACCAAGGGCTTCAAGGCCTCTTGTAGTGCGCGCCGAGTTATTATTAAATATGAATTTAAAGATATGACAAAATTCATGGGACTGCAGTTTAAGTTTTAGATCATGTGCAATTTTTAGCGAAAATTACTTTTTTTCCTAAAACTAACAACAAAGAAGTTTCTCGTATGGTTTCAACTTAAGTATACTTATATATAACTTATGTATATGTTGAAATACTTGGTATTACAATAATAATTTAATGGTGTGTGTGTCTGGCTATTCCAACGTAAACTGTGAAGAGAAAATAATAGTCAAATAATAGTGAATACATACCACATTCCTGCAAATTAGCTATATAATTTCACAAAGAAACCGCAGATGTTTCACCGCATCGCGGTTTATTTTTCACATTAATATTATAGTGTTTAATTGACTATTTACGAACTTGGATAATTCCAGTTTTCTCCTTCCCATTCTTTTTTTTCTAAGTAGATTATGTTGACTCATAACTCATAACAATTAAATAGATAGTTTAAGATCTCTCATTGCCGAAAAGAAGGCTGTGTAATTAGTTAGTTTATAATATCTGTAAAAAGCAAAGTCATAGAATGTTTAAGAGGCTATGACTTATTATTAAAACCGATTACAGCGATAAATAATAAGGTTATACTATGTATGGTTATACCTACTCATTATGAGTTATTGAAATGAAGAAAATTTTTAATAAACGACATGCAACCTATGTACTTGAAATTGATTAATGAATACGACACATTGAGCAGTTTAATTTAGAACAAAATTGCTGGTTTGTAAAGCTTGTAAGGATCGTAATCATTTATGAAAGTTTTTTTTTTGAAACGCAGGTAGTACATAATGTCTAAAATCTCTGCAGCAGTTGTCAGTTTTATTTGAATATATATGTAACACTTATTATTTTATTGTAAAATGGAATTTGTTACCGAATACAACATCTCAAAAAATGTCAATGCTAGGTGCTAATGTCTCTCTTTATGATGGAGAATTAGTAAGAAATTAAGAAATTGATAGTGTGTGTAAACAATAATAAGCGTTTATATATACTCTGTAAGTAAGATTTATGCCTGTGCAAACCGATAGACGCCGAACTGTCTAGACATCCAAGGACCGTAGTTTTGATATCCTCTCCGTCACAAAGAGAGACATTCATTAAGACCACCACTGTACCTGGATATGTATTTCAAGGTAAATTCGTTTTACCAATGCAAGCAAGATAAATAATCATTGCTTTGCTCAAGTATTAATAATAATTATTCTAAAAGAGATTCTATTGTTTTTTGAGATGTGATATATTTCTGATATTAATGTATCATAACATGATTATTTGATGTAATGTTTCAGTATTTATTTGAACGAAGAATTGATTTGGAAGTATTATATTGACCCGGTGTTTGTTAAATTGAATAGGGCTTACTATGTAATTTTGAAATTTTAAAATTCTGTATCCCTCTCTTCAAGGAATCACTTTTGTCTTCCGTGAAATACACTCGGCAAGTGAGAGGGAACATATTCAAATTTCTGTTTTGAAGGTGAATACCCCAGATATCAAGCTTCTTAATGAAAGCATGAACTTTGTTATTAATAAAATGTTTTTATCACGTCCTTTTAAATTCAGATTCAACAACATAAACTAATTATTCTGTAAAAAAATGGCAATTGCGTTCTTAGGTTTTTTCAGGAATCCCAAGCTATACTTGTTGATCTTTTTTCCATGGCGCATGTTTATTTCTGTACCGGTGTGAAGTTAGCAATAGATTTTAGCAATAGATTTTTTTTCCGGTGAAATTAATTCCAAATGTAATACAATAGCGTTCTATGAATAAAATCACTTCACCCAGTATTGCAAAGAGTGGAACACACAATATTTTTGCAAAATAACGATGTTTCTAAGATTCGGAATTATCCCAACTAAATGCACGCGCTACCGTACACCTTATTTATTTTGACATCGTTAGTCAACTTTAATTTCAAATTTTATCTGCCAGACATGTTAAGGAGTATCCAAACATCATTTTAAAAAAATATAAAAATGACAATATTTTTCTAACAAATTTTATAAACAATTAAAGTTGATCGACTCGTCCAAATGCACGCGTTCCCGTACACTTTATTTATTTTGACATCGTTGGTCAACTTTAATTTCAAATTTTATCTGCCAGACGTGTTAAGGAGTATCCAAACATCATTTTAAAAAATATATACCTTGTTAAAATAATATGTCGGGACGTAAACATATATTTTAGGGAAAACATGGTAGGAACATTATTGAAAGAAATTATAATGACTCGATTTGACATGAGCAACTTTACTAAAATAACTAAACACATCACTAATATATTTGTAATTACAAATACCGAATTTGAAAGCGCATACTTAAACGAATGCAAAACTGAACTAATATTTTCTTCAAGGAATACTGATATTGAAGTAGATCCACAAAATGAGTTTATTAATGGCCACACTATGAATTATTCAGAGAAAAGATGCACTATTGGACGTAATAAATTTTATTTATATTTTGAAGAAGTACTAACTTCTAATGCAAACAAAGTTAATAATGAAACGACAAAATGTAATCCATTATTTTATCCAGCTTTCTCTGAAGAAAAAATATATGAAAGGGACAGTATTTTTATAACAGTATGAGAGAACACCAAAAGTGTTTTCCAGAATTTTCTGTCCAAAAATAAAAATAACAGTAATTATTGAAATTTTTTAATGCAGATTTCGCAGACGTATGGTAGTGCTACCTTTGGGTTGACGCAGACAGGATGGCAATACCTGTTACATGTTTCGCATTTTATTTCTCCCCCGCTCTCTCCGCAGTAGAGACAGTCATATTTAGTGCTCTCTGAGTCATGGGAAATTTTAAATTTCAAATAATTTCGATAAAGGCTTGGATCGAAATCGAAGTCAATTTTTTTTTACTTATTATGGTTTCGGCATAGTAAAGAATAAAAGCACCGCAATTATACGAGTCTTTTTGTGTTGGATATATATTATCTTTTAATTTTGTGTTATTTCCCAACAATTGCGTTACTTTGTTGACATAGTCTGAACCCCGTTCATTATTATTGTTTCTTCTGTTGGGGTCAAAGAAATAAATACACCCGTTCGTTACATCGACTATGAGCAACATCCAGTGCATATTTTCTATAATTGGATATAGAAGATTTTTCTCTATAGATTGTCCTAATTTGTTAAGCAAACCAAAATTCGGAGATCCTTGGGCCATTACTGGTTCAAAGTCAGTTCCATTGCAAAAAATTTTTAAACAATAATCGATTGTAAAATTGTCGAGCCACATATCACGTGGTTCTTTATGGAAATTAAGCAGGTTATAGCTGGAGAAGTACAATTATTCTTTTGAAATTTTTGAAATAACATATGTCTTTGCAAAGTTGTTCTACTGAATTCTCTGGAGGGACTTTTTTATAGGCATCGTTGATCTCGTTTTTTTTGGGTTTTTATTGGGGGTTTACTGGTAAGTGTTTGCAATTGTTGCAGTTTTTGCTTTTTAAAATACGTGTGTACGCTTCTTTGTCTTTTGCACCATGTCCCCTCATCTATGTGATATTGAGGCTTTCTTTTGACTGCACAGCGCCTTCTTTTAACAGCATATTTATTTTCTTTGTGCTCACTGAGGGTATACTTTCTTACTTCTCTAATAAATCGAGAGCATTTTCGATGTAGTACTTTAGTAAGGATGTTATTTTTTACAATCCCAAACCAACCATCAACCAAAGAGTTGCTTTGTCTTTCAGTTTTGTGTATGGAGGTCCACAAAGATAGGAATGGGATATAATGATGCAAAAAGTGTTTAGAGAAAGCTGGATTAAATAATGGATTACATTTTGTGGTTTCATTATTAGCTTTGTTTGCATTAGAAGTTAGTACTTTTTCAAAATGTAAATAAAATTTATTATGTCCAATAGCGCATCTTTTCTCTGAATTCTCTCTCATAGTGTGGCTAGTGATAAACTCATTAGAAAAATATTGTCATTTTTATATTTTTTTAAAATGATGTTTGGATACTCCTTAACACGTCTGGCAGATAAAATTTGAAATTAAAGTTGACCAACGATGTCAAAATAAATAAAGTGTACGGCAACGCGTGCATTTAGTTGGGATAATTCCGAATCTTAGAAACATCGTTATTTTGCAAAAATATTGTTTGTTCCACTCTTTGCAATACTGGGTGAAGTGATTTTATTCATAGAACGCTATTGTATTACATTTGGAATTAATTTCACCAAAAAAATCTATTGCTAAAATCTATTGCTAACTTCACACCGGTTATTTCTGTTTGGTGTACAGTGATATGTTGTCCTACTACCACATATTCTTTGTTATTAAGGGTTTCAGCTGGTAGGTAACCAGCTCCAGAGCGTGTGATTCTTTTGATCTGTCTGATCCTATTGATTTCTGGTAACCTTCGATTCAAGAACCATTTGTAACAATTTAGTGTCGCATCTCTACTGAATCATGCAATTTCCTTATGAGGAGTTGATTGCTTTAGTCCATCCAGGCTTTTTTTTTATTTTCGTAAAGGGAATTAGTGTTATTTTCACAGTATTAATCTTTATTATTATGTATTATTTATTTAGATAACTAAGGTCGTTCAATGGGCGCTAATATAATAACAACTGATAGGCTTTTGGTTGTTCACATATTTCAACGTTTCCTGCATAAAGCAGTATTCATATAGTTGCGAGTCTACTGTACTATATTATTATTATTATTATTATTATTATTATTATTATTTATTATTATTATTATTATTAATAATAATAATAATAATTATAGGAAAATTATTTAGTTAAAGTAAGGACTTTTCAATTCTTAAGGAATCCATATAATATTTCGAATAGGTCGCCTCGTGTAGTACTTTTAGGTGGAGCACGCGGTTTAGAATGATTTGTAATTATTTAGCTTTTCATAAGTAAAGTATTAATGTTTAGGTTTAGGATGTTTCCTTTTATATGTTTATATGTTTCCTCTTATTTTCAAGGTTCTCTACATGAGTTCTGAAGTAGAGGCTGCATCTTTCCCTATTATAAGTGTTACAATATTATCTGTATATCACTGAATATGGTAGCCTAAATTATTTAGGGTTACAAACTGCCTCCTATGGGAACCTCTGCGTGTCAAGACCTATATTGTTTCACCCGCGAGCGATATTTAAATGATCATTCCTTCCAGAATGGCTTTCGTCCACTTACAAATAGTTGCTGGAAATTCTGTTTATTGATTCGAAGGAAGTATTATCACCTGTTCCTTCTATATTTAATGTTACTCCACAGAGAAAAAGAATTCTTTAGATCAAAGCAATATTTCTTTCCCACAATTTAATAGAATCATTTTCTTCAGTTAATTCATATTTCTTTCGATTGAAATTGATATCATTTCAATGAAACAAATACGTGTTGACTATAAAAGAACTATCTAAGCTTTCTTCTTTATTGAGATAGTGGCTTAATTTAACTTTACCGTATTATTCTTAATGGGGATTTATACTAATGTAATAAATATTGTTTACGTTTAGTTGTATTTTCTTTACCATACACATTCAAAAACGTAAAAATTTTTGATAAAATAACAATTTAACTGTGATGTTGTTAATATGTAGTTTTAAAATTTTAAATTTTTAATATGTTTGTGGCGTAAACTAAATATCTATAACATTACAAATTTATATTAACAAACATGGAACACTTCTGAAAAAGATAATAAAAAATGTCCAAACGTAAACAATATTTTATTACATTAATATAAATCCTCATTAAAAAAAATACGGTAAAGTTAAATAATAGCGCTATCTCAAGAAAGAAGAAACCTTAAATACACTATCGGCTAAGAATAAAATTTCACCAAGAAAAAGAAATATCTATTAACTGAAAGAAATGGTTCTTTTAAATAGGGACAAAGAAATATTACCTTGATTTAAAGAATCCTTTTATCTGTATAATTAGCGCTATCTCTTAGTCATTGTTGAGAGTTGATGTAAGCCACTATTACTTGGTTTTTCTGGGTGATAAGCATGTTGATAAGCGATTTCTCCTCTAAAGAGGTTTCCTTAACGTTTTCTTCCAGCACTTTTTCCATGGCCTTCAATATAAATAATGATAGGATTTTGCGTTGGTATGCCTTAGCCTTGGCGCACAAGGACCATCCAGGTTTGGGTATAAAGACAACCTTTGCAAATAGAAATATGTTTTTTCTTTGCACCAAAAAATTTCAGTCAATATGTTACTTCAATATTATTTTTTGATGTGTTATCCCTGACAAGTTCACTTCTTGTACTACCACAGTGGTGTTCGATGCGTGGTGTTGTTCACGTGTTCCAATTTTTTGACATTTTAAATGAATTCATTCAGTAATGTAGCTTTCTGATTTTAACTCAACTTACGATCCCTGTGAAAGCGAAATACATAATTTTCTTTTTCTTCTTGGTCGTCTTAACCGCTGTCCGAAATTTCTGGATTTCCTATATTAACTTCTAACGAACGAAATAATGTCTGCTTTGAGGCAAATTATCAATCCTGACGACATGCAAGACATCTGGTTAGGATGGTTGGCCGGCCCACAAAATTTGTGACGCGTAACTTTTTTGAGAGAAAACTTTGATGAGAAAGTGGTATCAAACAATGGACCAGTGGAATAGCCTGCGAGTAGTATGTTGTTTGAAATTGTCAAAAACGCACTTAAATCTTTTACACGTTTAATTATTAAAAAAAGTTGGTCATTTCATTTTTGTGTTCTGTGCTTTATTTCTAATTGTTATTATTACATTATTATCATTAGTAGCTTGAACAGTTTTTGTTATATTTAGTTCTAAGTATTAGATAACATCTCACTATGGTATTTTCTAATTTGGAGAAATGCGATACGCTGGAAGCATGCATTGTATGCGCCAAAAATTCAATGAGGACTGTCGAATATTATGCAGAACAGTATTCTTTACGACAGAAGCTAGATCGACGTTACTTTCGAATACTTTACAGACAATTTAGGCAATACGACTGCTTATTGAAGAAGAAAAGAACAAAGAAAAATATCATTATCAACGAGGAGGTAGAAATTTCAGTGTTAGCATATTTTGAAGCCCATCGCGAATTTTCCATTAGAGATGGTACTAAGGAATTGGGTTTGTCAGTTCAGAGAACTTTAAAAAAGCATAAGTATATCTCATTTAAGTACCGAACCTCACAAACATTATAACCAAGAGATTCGAACAGGAGGTTTCTGTGAATGATTTATTAATTTTTGTGATGAAAATTTGAATGGAGCACAATGTATTTTATGGAGTGACGAAACAAATTTCTCCAATAGAGGAATGTTTAATAAGAAGAGTGAACACTACTGATCACAAGAAAATTTATTAATAGTGAGTCCACATGCTGCATAAATTCGATTTAGTTTTAATGTCTGGTACGGATTAATTGGTTCGACAGTCGTTGGTCCAGTGTTCTACAATGGTACATTGACAGGAGAGAGGTATCTGGAATTTACTCGTACCGCTCTAGAGCATTTCCTTGACAACACCAACTACTGATGCGCCAAAATTTGTACTTTCAGCAAGACGATGCTCCGGCACACAACTGCCGCATAGTTTACAACTGCCTGGACATCATCCTTGCCGATAAGTGGATTGGTACAAATGGGTCAATTCGATGGTCTGCACGGTCTCCTGACCTTTCACCTTTAGCTATTTTTTCTTTGGGGATATTTAAAACATCAGATATACAGAACCCAGTACAACGTGAACGAATTGCAAAATAAGGTTAGAGAGGTTTTTCGCCAATTGGATGGAAGGACAATCTTAAAAGCTACCCAGAGTGTACTCAAGCGGGCACGAAAACGTACTGAGGATGAAGGTGATACCTTTGAGCAGTATTTATAAATTATGCATTTACTTTTTCCTTTTCAATTTAATTTCAACGCATTATTTTAAGATGTAATATGTTAAAATAAACATCAACCACAAAAGTATATATCTGCTTTGTTAAAAGTTGATTCTTTATACTGCGCTACATTTTACAAAACAAAAACCATCATAACTTTTTTATTATTCGTTTTAAGATTTTAAGACAATATTGTATCGATACTTTTGCATCATAAATTAAAATATCTTTCGTTTTTTTAACAATATACAGTGTGTTACAATTTAAAAAAATATAAATGCAAAATTTCTTGGAAACGTGTCATTCAATTGTTTTTTCGTATATTGCTTATTAAATATTGCAGCGTTAAGACCCTAATACTTTGCTAATTTAACGTACTTGCTAGAATCAATAATAACAGAGATAGTAATGCTGCCCACTTAATTTGAATCAGCCTATATATTACAAATATATTACATAGTATTAAGGAAAAGACAACTACACATTACCTAATTCTTTAGCATCTATTCCTTACTATAAGAATTATACAGCTTACTGTACCTAATTATCATACCACTAATCCTAGAGTTTGCTGTCGCTTTATTTATTTATTATCTTTATTATCTATTTTTTTCAATGTAGCAATTCTCCACAGGAAGGAGGATTTTTAATTACACTATTATTTTCCACACTAGACAATAAAATTTTTCTGTGTATAAATAAAACAGATTTAACTATTCACATTTTAATGTATACAACAGGTACACTGGCCGACATATCTAATGTCGTCGTCTACAGCGCAGTGACTATCAAAACTACTCACCATTTGCACAGGTTCGCGTTCGGCTGGCGTTGGTCGTTCCAGGTAAATGATTTATTGGGGTATACAGTTGTAAAACGCTTCGCAATTATGCATATCAGGTAGATTTGAGATTATTTAATATCTAAAGGAAACCTAGATATTAAAACCATAATATTAAGGTTTTGAACGCAGTTTGAATTGAATTGAGCCGTTTTGCAGCTTGAGATTAAGCGACTTACTTTATGTTTAAAAGTAATGAAGTGAATGTATAAATAACAAATAGAGTTGTATTAATTACTGACTTATTTATATTAAATGTTATTTACATATAAAATAATCAAGTGAATGTATAAATAACAAATCAAGTTATATTAATTGCTGGGTTATTTCTATTAAATTTTATTTACTTTATTTGTATATAATTTATTTTTAAAATAGGAAATGTATTAGAAAACAAGAGAGTACCACTTAATTACCTTCAGTTTCAATAAATATCATTATTGTAATTACCCACAGGTAAGAAACGCCGTAAAATTCGTGTTCATAAGGAAATCACATATGTCCTGCATATCATTCATTTTGTTAAATGATGCGAATTACAGGGCCTTTCTATTAAACGGAAATTTCAATAAACTACATAAATTAATATAACATTTAAAGTTTTCTTTGAAATTTCAATAGCCAAATTAACAAATGCATTAATTCATTACATGCATTTCAATCTGAGGCAATTATAAAACACGGCCGCTTACCACAATTAATGTGAATGGATGAATCTAAATGAGTAACAAAATTACATACTCCTAATGTTTCTGATTTCAGAATTAGAGGGAATACTTGCAACACAAAATTATTAATGAAATTTGAACAAGTTAATTAAATATGAACACGGTTTAAATTTTATAATTTTTTTTGCAGATTTAGGTAAATTTTATATATATTTACATGAATTTTAAAATATAAATATGAAAAAAATGTTTTTAAAAATTTATTGCTCATCTAAAGACTATTACGTAGATATATGAGCTCATCATTCAAAAACATTAGGCGTCATTGGATTACATAGAGGATTAGTGGTAATTATGGTAAATGGCCGAGTTTTGTAATTGTTTGTAAATGGCAAATCCAAATTTAGGCAATACTCATAAAAGTAATGAATTTATAATTTGGGTATTAAAATTTCAAAGAAAAACTTTATAACTGATTTATTTATATCTAGTTGATGTAGTTTATTAAAATTGTTGTTTAATACAATTAGGGTGTAAATCCCTTCATTTAGCAAAATCGCTTTGAAAGGATTATTGTATTGACACTATGCGTAAATAATTACAAGTGCACTTAAAGAAATATGGAAAGTGGGAATATTAGGTAATATAAGAGCAGCTAGTAATAGTGGGTAAATACCAATTGCAACATTCGTGTAGAAAAGGGGTGGTGTGCTGGAAACATGCCGAGAAGAATGTTTCAGAAGGATTCTTTACTGGAAGTTAGAGGAAAAATAGTGGCCATGTCAGAGCTTGGGAAACCTACGCGGGAAATTGCGGAAGAAGTTGGGTTATCGGTAAGTAAGGTTCTTTTTCTATTGGCATATTTACAGTAAGTATTGATTAATGTGGTAGCTAAGAATTATTTGAACTAAAGTCATTCTTGTTTTAGTTTTAAAAAGAAGTTACATAAATTTCGTATTTTAATATATAGCAAAAGATTGTTCATTTTAAAGTTAATGCTTACTATGTTCTGTATTTTAATTCACACTTACAATTAGTTCCTAGAATATGTTTGGCCGTTGATAAACGATTCTATTATTTTCAGATGCGACAAGTTCAACGTTGGATTGCTCGATGTTATAACGCGAATTTTGAAGCAGGCCACTACAAACGCTATCCAGGACAGGTCGGAGATGTATGCTGTCCGAAAATGATATGAATGACATTCTAGAAGTATGGGGACTAAGCCCATTTACCACATCAATAAAGATAAGGGAGCATTTGCAATTAGAATGCTCAATCCGTACAATACAGAGATCCCTTAATAAAAATGGTATCCATTGTTAACGACCTGCACGCAAAGTGGAAATAACTGAACAGCATGCCACTGCTAGGCTGAATTTCGCACATGCCAATATAAACCGGAATTGGAAAAATGTGATATTTTGTGATGAAAAGGTTTTTACATTTTCAGACGATACTTTGAAAGTGCTGTGGCGAAGAAACAACACACGGTATGACAGAGAAAATATTCAAGCAACAAGGAGGAGTGGTCGAATTAGCTGTGGTATTTGGGGATGGATGTGCGCAGCTGGTCCAGGCGAAATTGTCTCCGTTACTGGACGACTCACATCAACAGAATATACTGACATCCTCGAAAATATTTTATTACCTACTGCACGCACTTTTTTCCCTGAAGGACCAATTTACCTCGTGCAGGATAATTCGCCTGTTCATACCGGCAGGCCAGTACGCAACTGGTTTGCAAATAACGAAGACTTCATATTAATTCCATGGCCCGCCAAATCGCCGGACTTAAATGTGATAGAGAATTTATGGTCTCTTATGGTGCGCAATTATAGGGAAGAGGGGTAAATAATATACGAACAGTGGAAAATCTTACAAGACATGTGTATAGTGTATGGGACAGACTACGGGGTAGTCAATATTGTGAACATCTTGTAGATTCGATGAATGAAAGATTGCAAGATTGTATTGAAAATAACGGGTACTACACCAGGTACTGATATGTTTGCCACCATTCCTTAGAATTGTTCTTTTATTAATTTATATTATATTGTTTTGTTTATATATTGTAGATTTTTTTTTAATTTTGTAGAGTTATTTATTATATTTTATTAATTTTTGTTTTTATAATTTTTTTTGTTAATATTTCAGAGTTTTATTAATTTTTTTTATTTTTATGGAATGATTATTTTGTTTACTAGATCTTATATTGTTTATGTTTGGAATTAGCATGTTTATTTAAATAAATAATATAACCAGGCCAAACATAGTTTTTTATTTCATATGAATCGCAATTTTACAGCGTTACTTACACGTAGGTGGGCTTCGCAATATTAAGTGCTAATAATTAAATATTATTGATCCATTGATAAAAATAGTAATTAATAAACGCTTACAATAGCTAATATTTGTAGAAGCTATAGTTTTATGAAGTCTTCCTCTGTTGTTTGCTATTTCCTGCATTTGTAAAACAGTTCATACACAATATTTACTATCAATACCAAACTTTATTTATTTCTATGTGAATTTAAATTTTAAAAGGCAGTTAGGTCCAAGTTATGAAAGAGATATTTCAATTTAAAACACGTTCAAAGCGCAATATATAACGTTTACTTGTGATATTAAATAAATCCATTTTTCCACCTGATTTGCATAATTGCGGAAGGGTTTTACAACTGTATACCCCAATAAATCATTTACCTGGAAAAGCCGACGCTAACCGAACGCGCACCTCTTCAAATGGTGAGTAGTTTTGATAGTCACTGCGCTGTAGACGACGACATTAGATATGTCGGCCAGTGTACCTATTTACATTGAGACATATGTATGCTTTCTCAATGGGCAAATAGATTACGTTATTTGTCAGCTGATTTTTATTTAGAGTCTAACTTTCATCTTTATAATAACTCTACTGTATATTAAAACTTTAGATAAAAATCAAATCCATTCTGATATGTTTATCTTTGCAACATTTTCTATTTAATTGACCGCAAAACAAACAAATGCAACTTTAACTAATTCAGTGTGTAACGTATTACGCTGATTAAAGCAAATAGCTACTGCATTTCGCCAATAATTGCCCGTGACCTTCAATAGATTGATGAATAAAGAGCTAATATCTTCTGTTTACAGTAAAGATTTTAATTTATGGTAATTACCTCACATCAATTTCTCATGAAACTCCGTATTATTATAAACCTTTTCAGTATCTTCTGTACCCAAAGTTTCTTACCGAAATTAGTATATACATCTATTATATACATACATACATAATATATAACATTTTGTATTTATATGTGTATTCCTATTTAGATTAGCCTTCAGTAGCATTCTTTGCTTACGCTATACAACATATAACACACAGTGATCGTGCGTGCAATATAAAGTACTACTTAGGGCATAGGCTAATATTTAATTCGCAATGGAGCAACCGTCTTGGATAAACGAGGAGTTACTTGAAGTTTCCTTACGAAATTTTTTTGAGAGCGACAGTCTCAAAATTTTGGATTATTCTTGCAAATTAGCAATTAATGAAGGAGAAAATTACACCACTCATGTATATAGAATTAGCACGGACTTCATCAGAAACAAAGGATCAGGGTAAATATTTAAATCTCTCTTGTTTTATTGTTTTATTATAATTTTAATGGCACTTTTTAGAGAAGAAAATATATGCCTAATTCTTAAATGCATGCGCGAAGGTTTGATGTCAACTTTAGCCGAACAAATGGATCTCTTCCCTAAAGAAATCGATATGTTTGTTAATATTTTACCTGAGATGAAAAAAATCTATGGTAATGCTATGCCTTTCTTTCTAATTATTATATAGATATATACATTATATTTAAAAGCATAAGTTATGTTAAAGGATCTAGTGAAGTCTACCACCGTAATCTAAAATACATTAAATATTTTTCAAATTAATTAAGGGTTTAACATTCTATATTAGAGAATTTCATTATAAAATTCGTTTAGTTTTTTGGGTATTTTGAATAAATAAAAAATGAAAAATACTAATTATAAGTACAAGAGCAACATGTAAATTGTGCTAGAAGGAATCTTATCGTTAGAGATTAGAATATCTGTAAATTTATTATATTAAGTATTTGTGAAACAAGGGATGAAAATAATCTATTTATTCACTAAACGTAAACATTATCCGTTGAGTCATAATCTAGACAAATAAAACACGCCGCATTAAAATTCGTGTTGATTTGCAGTGTAAATATTTTCAATTAAAGCACATCAATTTAACACAACACCTTGCAATAAATCATATGTCGACCTCAAATATCTATAATGGATGAAATATTAAAATACTAGTTTAATAAGACATCTTTTAAAACACGAATTCAAGTTTTTAATGAATGAGTGCTTTGCCTTATCAAGCGTGTTTTTCTTTATAGGTTCTATTTTTTTTGCAATTTGCGTTTTTAATGTCTTCTTAATAAAATAAGAGAAATGTGAAATTATGTGGCGGTTAGTAAAATCGTGTCATATATGTTGTCAACCTTGCAATCCATAAATTCCGTGCTCCAAACCCAAAATATTCCCTAAGATAATATTTTCCTTTTTAAAACACATTATTTAAAAATATGTAAATTCTTAGAGAATTGGTACATTAAATCAGAGGAAAAAAAATGGATTTCCAATCCTATTTATTCAAGTATTTATTGCAACATGCTTCGGTTTTACAACCATCATCAGGCAACTATAACATGAAAAGTTTATGTAATTATTAAATAATTTTACTATTAATTTAAAATTTTTAAGAATTAAAATTTAAAGTTCAAATTTAAAATTTTTAAATTTAAGTATTTTCTAATATTTACAATAAAACTAAGTATAATGTCAAATTAAGAATTCTCTCATCAAACTATAATATTTTATTTGACACATCATTTTATATAAAAACGAAGATTTGACGTTAGTAAATATTTTCTATTAATAGTTTTGCATGTGTTGCAATAAATACTTAAATAAACAGGATTGGAAATCTAATTTAATTCAATTCAATTTTATCTCCAAAAAAATCTTAAAAAATGATTTAAGCTTTTTTTTTAAATGAATGAATTTTATATAAATGTTTATTTTAAATGTTGGTTTTATTATTCGGTACTATTGCGAGTATAAAAGAATAATGTAAAAAAATATTACATTTTATAATTACATTTTATTCGCTTAAAATGAACGCACCAGAATTGCTATCCTTTACGGCAAAACTTTAAATTTCGATTGGTACATGTTCCCTTTCTGAAGATGTGCTACAAGTCATGTATGACGATTCTAATTTAAAACCTTAGTATGTCAAAAAATGGCATTTAGGGGAAGGTGGGGCAAAATAGGAACATTAAGCTTTAGAACACTGCATCTGGATTGCAAATTGATATACAAGGTTCTAAGTACGCTTGTTGTAATCTTTAAACATTTATCTGCTGATGGATGAATTTACAATTTTTCGATGGGTACTCTTGATGTTGTGAGAAAATTTTGAAAACAAACGTGTAAATACACCATCTTGCCCCACCATGAGGGCAAGATGGGGTTTCAGTTAAGAATGGGTCGTACCATAAGTCTAGGTAATAGGTAAAAAAAAATAGATTCTTATAATATTCTTAAAAACATGCAGGAGCAAAGCTTAAACTCTTTAGAGCGGACCTACTTAAAATAAAAAAAAATACCATAACGATAAGAATATTAAACTTAATCTTCACAATTGAGACAATAGAAGACAAACTCATCCACGTTATTCGCACAGCCTCCATATACCCAACCTCGCCATCCATGGCATTGTATCAATACCTCCCCTTACAATCCTAACCACATTGAGCGACATTTTCCTCAACAGAAGAACTTAATTATTTCCTTGACATTTTCTAAAAATCTATCTCTTTGCTTTCCTTACAAAATTCAGCTTCTTGATCTCTTCTGTTTTCTTCTTTGTCATTTTTTTTTTTCGTTAACTCTCCCCCAGCACTTCTAGTTGCCTTAGGGATTCTCCAGACTTCTATTTTCTTGTAGCAGATTTTTATACGTAGTGCTTGTAAGGATTGTTGTCTTTCCCTTGTTACGCTTTGATTGAACCTGTACTTTATTCCTAACATGAGAAATAGGCATTATGTGTTCGAGAAAACATAATGACATATCCAGGCATAATGGACCAGACTGAAGAGTGAGATAGTGATGTCCCCATGTTGCCCCATACCAATAGCCCCATCTTGCCCCTTTGGGACATTTTCTGGTTATGTTATAATAACATATTAAATATTTGAAATAAACAAATAACACACTATAGAAAATACATGCAATACATGTCAATTAATAAGCACAAAAAAGTGTAGTTGTAAATAATTTATTTATGCTTCCGATACTGGCCGTTGAACTCACCATCAAAATAATAACGAAATTCTGGAAATTGTAAAGTTGACGCACAAACAGCAATAACTTTGTTATTACGACTAGTAAAGTTTCCTACATTACAACAAACATAAAAGAGCACTTGTCAATATTAGGACTGCTATTATTTGACAGATGCTTACTGCCGTTTTGTAGATAAGACGATGTCCCCATCATGCCTCGTGGCCCCATCTTGCCCCACCCTCCCCTATTTTTTTGACAGTGCCCAACATGAAAACGCGCTTACCATTTTCCAGTCACTCCGCGCGCCCAAATGCGCGTTCTAGTATTGTATATAGTTCGTTGATTATGTTATCTTCATGAATATGACACTTTGAGATCATCTTCTTCTTCCTTGATCTTTGTATATAATTTACTCTATGATTCTATCCAGCAATACATAATTCCTTATAGCATGCAATTGTTTTGCTTTTATTCAGAGGCGTGTATAAGGAGGGGGAAGGAGAGGAGGATAAAGGGGATAATTATCCCCCCACCATGAGCCAGCGAAATATAGTTGTAAATTAAAATCTTACATCTAAAGAAAACAATCATCCTTCTTTTTTTCCTTTTTTTTGTGTAATTACCCTCCTATGATGATACTATAATTTTTAATTTAAAATTAAATATATGTAAAAAAATCAACCTTTTTTTTTAGTTAAAATAGAAATACCCATTGCACTTACTTGATAAATAAATATGAAACTATCGAAGATGATTTATTCTTCGAAACGTGAAAATGGGAAGATTAATAATAATAATGTCTTATTTACCTTTAATAATAATGTGTAAGAAATGGAGGTCGACTGAAAGTCAACCCCATACTAAAATGCTAATAGGGGATGGGGATGCTAGATTATCTGATAACCTGCTCAGACGCAGCAAGAGAGAAGCTAAAACCATTACTGGGCTGGTAACAGGACACTGTCTTCTGAAAAAGCATGGCCGCCGATGCCCCCTGTAATTGGCGAAAGCTGTTGGGGGATGCTAAGGCATGTATTATTATTATTACACAACACAAGTCGAGTAAGCGAACCGTGGTGTAGAAGATGTGAACTACAGGAGGAAACGAGTTTACATGTAATCTGCACATGTGAGGAATTGAAGGTACTAAGGCAGAAATATTTCGTGAAGGATCTATTGGAGCCCTTGAGGGTTCTCAAGTTTTCACTGGGCAAGATACTGGTGTTCATAGAGAACATCAAGCTGCTCGAGTGGAAGTAAGAGATTTAATACGGACGGTACAATGAACTCCTAGCTGAAGTGCCCGGACTATAGGTGCTCACCCTATTTTCAACAAAATTAAGATTTGTCGACCCAAAAAATAGTACTTATGCGCATATCCGCAAAACTTTTTCTGACGTACACTAAAAAACCGATTTATTTGAGAATACCAAATTTTGTTTAAGTTAAGTAAATATTGAGTTAAATATGGGCAAACAAATATTTGGTTAATTCAACCAAAATATTTCTTCATTTAATCCTTTATTTATTTGAAATAACTAAATATTTTGTTAGATTGACTAAATTTTCATGATATAATTTGTACGAAATTATTTTTTTTGTCCTGAACAAATTGGTTTTTCCGTCTAGTGATACAAATAACATATACCTATGTGAAAACTACTAGATCGTTAAATCGTATCGTTTAAAAAATCTTCTGAAATGTTTCCGATGTGATACAGAATAGACCCGAATATCTACAATATACGTCTACTTATTCAATTTAACCTCTTGTTTCATAAATAGCTAATTATTATACCTGTCATAATTTGATTTCATTATTTTTTACTTTTACATGTTTTAGGAAGCAAAAACATTCTGTCAGCAGCCTGCATTAATGCATCACTTGAGCCGCACCAATTCATAATTTTGCAAGATATGTGTGCATTTGGTTATCAAGTAAAGCTAAAACAATCCGGTCTCGATACGGAACATACGCTGAAGATTTTAGAAAAGATGGCAATATTTCACGCATCATCGCGCGTGTTGTTGGAAAAGGTAAATAGTTTTTAATAATATACGCGGTACCATCAAAGAGATGAATGATGTTTGACTTTATCATGCAAAGGTCGCCACCGTTCACAAACATTTATTTGTACTATTTCTGAAGGTGAAGGGTCCATCATTAACATTATAGCTCTTATACAGCGCGTTATCATTTTCAAAGACACAAACAAGCAACAACAATTACAAACTCTAAAACTTATTTGTGTTGTATTTTATTGACTTTAAAGTAATAATAAAAAAAAAACTTGTTAATCAGTGTATATGAGAGCTATCTTCTTAGCAGCAATTAACTAAGATAACAAATAATCATATTTATAGTGGTTTTCTTTGTTTGCTTACATGAAATGTGAACGGCCAAGATGTTTTATTTTTTACAAAATTTATGTTATTATTTTTAATATTTTGTGTAAGCAAATCCTTGATGGTTGCTTACAAAACTACAAGTATATTGATAACATCCACATAATTGATGATAAAATGTATACTGGTTTGGAAAGACTAAAAGTAAAATTCGCAACTACATATGGCTAATACAATACTTGGTAGGTATTTATTAATGAAAATTCACCTTTTCATTGTGTCTTTTGTTATCAATTAAAAAATACAAATAACGTCTATATAGGCAATCTCAATTTACCTGTTTTGTTTGGTTTACGTATGGCACAATGTATGCAGTGCCGTAGATAATAAGCTTGGACCTAATGCTTATGTATTTACTAAAGATATTTGTACTGATATCTATATAAATATCGTTTCTAACTTGGCTTCGCAGCAACTTCAATTATTACAAATTTTAAGGTGGCAAACATATGTAATTTTGTACCAAACTTATTTCACACTTCACAAAGAAGTCAATACTTAAAATATTCATGGATTCTATCTATTTGTGATCAATAAATTCACGAAAAGCATATATTTATTGTTAAATATTTTCTTTTGGGTATACTGTAGTAGGAATATTTAAAAGATATAACAAAATGTTTAATATACTGGGTGCGCCATTAGTGTGCTCGGCGGAATTTAGCACGAAGACTATCAAAGATATAAAAGTGAGATTTTTTATACATATATAGTATATCACTGCGCATCATATAAAATTATTTACATATATACATTGCAAATTTCCGCAGCCACCATCAACATTTTCATTTTAAATGGAGTGGCACATTTTTTAGTAGATAGTTTGATAGCCGCCTAAAATATCTTTGCAATGATAGATGGGTATATCCACTTCCGACATTTAGTTTTGGATATATCGCAAATTTTGCCAACATTTTTACGAATTCAGCTTCTGACATTTTAAGCTTTATTCTTTTTGCGCCCTCAGGGAAAAGGTATGGCAAGCTTTGCTCAACAAAGAAATAAGTAGACAATTGATAGATGGGATAAAGCTTGTACAACTGTAGAAACTTTGTGAGAACAATATAGGAATTCAGGGAATTTGAAACCAAGAAGGGTGAGACGGGAAGTATCTGAGTCGGCGTTGTTTAGACGAGATGGTCGGAAGTGGAGGGTAGGGCAAAGGAGCAAGAGTGGTCTGTAAGCTGGTCATGTATAATTAGGGAATTATGTATGCAGACGATATGGTTTAAGTAGGGAAACAGCGAAGCAATTGTAGAAATCGTTACAATCTGGAGTTAAGTCTACAAGTATGCCTAAAGTAATGCAGAGAACTGAAATCAGAACGCGAAAGATGAAGTTCTGAATATCGTGTTAAACAACTAGGAAATTAAGCAAGTAAAAAGTTTCAAATACCTCGGTACAAGACTAGGGCAAGAAGGGGATATGGATTGCGAGCTCAATAATAGAATTAATAGCACAACTAAGACATATATACAGGTTGCTAAATATGTAGTCTCATATTGATCAAAATTCAAACGCTTTTTTTCGATTTTTTTTAAACGGAACCTATATGTTTCGATATTGTCAGCTAATTCCCTGTAAAATTACATTCAAAATACATACAACATAACATTTATTTCCTGTATTTTTGAAGAGATTACAATTTTAAGGAAAATACGTTTGCAATATTCAATATGTGGGGCACCCAATATGGCTAGGTGGCCATGATTTTCAAACAAAAATTAAAAATCTAACGATACGAATAAATATTAAAAAATATAGGTTCCATTTAAAAAAATCGAAAAGAAAGCGTTTGAATTTTGATAAATGTGACATACATATTTAATACCCTGTATATATTTTTACGCAGCATCACTTCGAAACATATAAAGTGTTAGACCCCCAATTAATAACAAAAGAATAACGTGCGACAATATATCCGTTTTTGGGATAAAGCTTAAAATCTCCAGAAGCTGTAATCGTAAAAATTTTGACAAAATGTGCGATATATCCAAAACTAATTGTTGGAAGTGCATATACCCATACATCATTGCAATGATATTTTAGGTGGCTACAAAAATATCTACTAAAAAATACAGCATTCCATTTAAAATAAAAAAAGTTGAAGGTGGCTGCGAGAATTTGCAACACGCTGTATATTTGTGAATAATTTATATGATGTGCAGTAATATACTACATATGTTAGAACATCTCGCTTTCCTATTTTTTATAGTTTTCGTATTAAATTTCGTCGACACACTAATGGCGCACCCGGTATAATTCATTAAGTTTATGTTTTGGATCATTTTTTTATCCTTTCTCGATATATTCATCATAGTATTCTGCTTACAATGAAATTCATATACAAATAATTTTTTTAAAACTTCTTTTAAGTTTGTGACAATTTTTTTCTTATAAATTAATACAAATTTTTAAAATATTTACCTTACATATAGGGACATTTCATAATACATTGTGGTTTATATTTACATATTATAATTTTTAGTTTATTAAACAGTAACTTATTCTTTATGGAATTTAAAAATCTATCCATTTAACACAATGACAATAAAAATACGTGTACACAGCTTAAACGATTCACAACATTTACTAAATGCAGAGTATGTGGTAAATGTTGTGAATCTTTTAAACTGTATACACGTATTTGTATTGTCCTTGTGTTAAATTCCATAGAGAATAAATTAGTGTTTATGAAAATAAAACAGATTATAAAACATGTAATTAAATAAACGCGTAAATATTTTAAAAATATGTATAAATTTCTAAAAAAAAATTGTAACAAATTTTAAAAGTTTAAAAATCGTTATTTGTATATGTATTTTATTGTAGGCAGAATACTACAATCGATATATTGAGAAGGATAAGAAAGGATCCGAAACGTAAATCTTAATAAATTATACGTTAAACATTTTTAATATCTTCTGAATATTCCCTACTACCGCATATGCAAAAAAAAAAACAATAAACAGTATAGGCTGGGCCAAATTCGACACTTTTAATAGGAACTTATATTTCTAAGGATTAGCAAACTCAACCATGCTTCTGGAGCTCGATTTCAAGAGAAATCGATGAGTGAAATCATATTTTTGTATCATTCATAGGTATAAGAGATAACAGAGGTTTCGCATAAGAATGCAATTTTAAAGCCTTGTAATTTTTAATTTGTGAAAATGCTGATGTATATAAAGAATTTTTTTAACTCCTAATTTTTGAAATATTATCAAGATTTTGTTGTGTTTTTAATATGGAACACATATATATTTTTACACTATTGAAAGCACACAAAATGCTTTACATGATATAACACACTTGATATTTTATTTAAAACAGTTTTTAAATATTTGACTTTTTTTTGCAATTTCACAGTATTTTAAGATGGCTATGAATGGTATACTGAACGGTGGACGATTCGAATACGTGTCATAATTTATAATGTTTACGCATTTTTTTGGCATATATAGCGAAAAATTCGTTTGAATATGTATGAATTTTGGAAATAATCGTATTTTAGGTCTAACCATGATTAATTTCAATTTTTTATTACATTATGAATGTTTACACAATAAATCTTCTTTAATTATAGCTATCAGTAACGCTATTAATAGTATCTTTAATTTAGTTTGTTGGAATTGTTGGAATATCTCAAAAAATACGAGTTAAAAAAAGTTCTTATATAAATCAAGCATTTTCACAAATTAAAAAGTTACAAGGGCTTTTAAAAATTGCATATTATACGAAAACGCTCTGTATCTCTTACACTATGAAAGATATAAAAATACGGATTTCACTAATCGATTTTTCTTTAAAATCGAGCTCCAGAGACATATGTCAGGTTTTGTCTAATTCCTTTAGAAATATAAGTTCCCTATTAAAAGTGTCGAATTTGACCCACACTGTACATTAAACGGTAAATAAAAGAAAAGAGGTTTCCTCACACAAGTTGAATTGAAAAGCATATATAATTTTAAGTTTATTTAAATAAAGTATTTATGTGTTGTCTAAATAAATTCGCATTTAAATATGCTGAATTTGTAAACTGGGTTACTGACGGCAATTAACATTAATCAAATTTAACACTATAATACAACACAATAAAGTGCTTTTGTTAATAATGAAGTTTTTTTGTTAATAATGAAATTAGATACATATATTTATTTTAGCTGCGCAACAAACACCGGAAAGTTGTCTGGCGTCTCTCTATTTTCAGCTCCCTATCAATACATAAATTTTAATGTCAGTTTAAAGTCAGAATATGTTGGGTATGGAATTTAAAAGGAAAAATTTCTTTCTGAACTTTTGTTTAATTACGGATGATTTCTCTTCATTTAAACAAATACTTTGCAATCATAGATTAGCCACCACAAGTATTTAATTAAAAGTTAACAAACACCAGTTGTAGCGAATTTTTGAAGTTTCACTTTGTTATTTCCCGCTTCCTGGATTTTTAAAATAATGACAAATAAGAGGCTACATTCTCCATTTCTTTACAAACACCTTATATGTAAAATGAGTAAACAGTTAATCATCTACACATTCACTTAATTAGTGTTAAACGTAAATATTAATCAGAATTGTCAATACAACCCAGCTGAAAACCAATATTTCAATAATATAAAATAGTAGATTTCAATTCCAATATACAGGTGTACACAAAGAGTCTTCACTAACCCAGAGAAGAAAAAATATTTGAGTTAACTATTATTTATCGGTTACTAAGTGCATTAAATGCAATTTTGATCTCAGTATTCAGTTTTTTCAGCATTAATTTGACCTTTTACTAGTTAGAACAATGTCTAACATTAAAAACTGCAGAAGATGTTGAAATAACATTTTCATTTCTCTCAGTATACCTTACTAATACTTACAAATTATTTAGTTTTCATGTTTATAGAAATATATTATTTTTTACCAAAAGTTCTGTTTATTTTGAAAAGTCTTTTATGATTAATTAAATGATTTAAAAAATTAAAAAACGCGAAATTGTGGTAAAACTACAAGTTAGTGAAGAGTAAATTCAATATAGCAAAGTAAAAGTTGTTTGATATGTATATTAACAAGAA
>RXPK01002669.1:0-55799 GCA_004143645.1 Protaetia brevitarsis | reverse complement strand
TTCAGCTCGGTTTGTAATATTTGCCCGCGGCCTGCAATAGAGCATTTTCCTCCCTTGGTTTGAAATATACTATTTCAATAACTTTTCTATTATGTTTAACTGCTTTTCGTGACTCTGTCGGAGTTATCTCGGCGCACGCTTGAGCATCAAGCCAGTCTCGAACAACACGCGCGCTATGAGCTGGTGCTCTATCTAACTGAAATATTAAATTTCTTCTTGTCAGGATAGGCATATTATCTAATACATCAGCACAGTCTGTGTCTAGAAATTTTAAAAATGTATCGGCGGTCAAATTTTCAAAAAAATAGGTCCTATGATTTCTTCACTTAAGACACCGCACCAAACATTTACTTTTTCATATTTCTGACCTTTACAGTTTATTATCCGGCTTTTCTCTTGTCCAATATCGATAATTTTGGTTTGAGAGCACTCCATTGGTAGTGACGTTGCGTCGTCTGTATAAAGGATATTTTTAAGGAAGTGTCTGTTATTCCGGAAATTACCTTGCGCCCACAAACAAGCGTGTAATATTATCGCCTCAAACAGGGTATGTAAAAATTTTGGTTTAAACGCTTTTTGTCGATTCCGTTTCAGGCATCTACTAACCTTATATTTATTTAGCTGTAGAGCCACATTCCTAATACTAGCTTGAGGATCTTGTCTAAATGCTTCTAGTATTCGATTGTCATTGAGGTATCTGACATTATTGTTCACAGTATACTTTTTTGGCCTAGGTTTTCGTATACTTCCCGTGAAATTAAATAACTTGTTTATTGACATTAATAAATGAGGCTAGGTACATTGTCGAATATGCCGAAAACGTCTGTAAATTAATCGAATTTATTTTCTGGAACATCACTTGATTACCAGACGGGGAAGAATCATTATTAACCCCAATTACACGCAAGAAATAATAACGGCGATCATCGAAATGCAGTAACCTGCGCGAAGAAAATTTCATTTACAATAATTTCTTCAAATTTTATATACGTTTGTAATTATTTTGTAATAATTCTTTGATGTACTATATTCTACCATTTATTGACAAGCCTGAACTACAAGCCTGATAGTCTATTGTCAAAAAGACGCCTTATCGCTGTAGAAGAACACCGATCACCGATAGGTGTTCTTCTTAACCTTTTAAGTGAGCCGCTGGAAATAGGTGTCCGCACCCCCTTGAAAATGTGCTTCGATTTTTTAGTTTAGAAAAATACATTTTTTGGCGAAATTTATTGTTTATTGAAAAAAAATTGTACATTTTATATATCAAATACAAAACAATATTATTTTTATTAATGGCTGGGCTGTTGTTGCTTGCTCATTATAATACTTGTGAAACGAGGTTCTTTTTTTGAAAGAGACACGCCTAAATCATCACTTGCATTTAAGCGATTTCTCGCTTTAGTTTTTATATACAAAAGCGATGAAAATCCCATTTCACACAGGTAGGTGGTGGCAAATGGTAGAAGTGACTGCAATGCTTCTTTCGACAACTGTGGATAACGTTCTAACTGTGTACACCAGAATTGTTGCAATTCTAATTGTTTAAATTCCATTTGAATATGTCCGTTGTCTCGCATTTCATCATCTATGATCCATCGAATTTAGGTTGTGGTTTTGGTAATATTTCCAGTAGAAAAATATCCATTGCATGCCTCGCTCAATAGTTTCAAATGTATTGCAATGTCGGGTATATTGAGCCAATCACATTCATTGGTAATTGATATTTTAGAAAAAAATCTTTGATACGATTGAAACATCAATTCCTCTCGAAGTCAACTCCAGTGGCTCACAAAATAGAAATTTTTCATCATTTCTTTTTCTTTTACATATCGCACAAATACCAAGAACTGGCTGCAATTATCATCAGTTGACTCATCCAGTTGTATGCTTACTTTTAGTGGACTGACTTTTATGTCTTCTATTATTTGCAGTAAAATATCTTTACTGAAATTTTGAATTCGCGATCGAATTATATCGTTCGATAATGGAATCTGCTGGATTTTATACTGGTACACAAACTCTAATTATGGAAGAGATAGCTTTGACTTATAGGTCAAGTTTGTAATGCTTTGACAGCTGTTGAGTGACTTTAACCTTCTGTTGGACACTACTACTTACTTTACTACACTTTACTTTGTACAAAATGCAAAATATCAGGATGATTCTATTAAATTTCACAATATTGTAATGTGATGCATTTAAAATAAGGAGCTTACATAACATACTGAAGAAAATAAAGTTTTAGTCATAGCCTGTGCATTCCCAAATAACTCACAGCACTATTTTTTGACATGACCGATTGATAGTTGCGGCACCTTATATAGGAATTCGCTTTTTACCAGTGGATTTATCTTTATTGTAATTCTTAAAGCGTGCACAGCTTTTAGCATTCTTTCCTTTTTCAAGGTACCTGTCCCGCCCTTTCGTCATCGGAATCCGAAGATATACTTTGCAAACTTAACGGTCAGAACGTTGGCTGCGCAGAACCAGAGAATAATACAATAGCTTTTATTCGCTGCAAACCATTCCACGTCATCTTGGGGAATCAACCTATATATAAGTGCAAAGACGGTGAATGGGATCCACCATATACGGTTGTACTTTAGGTAATTAAATACCTTCTTCAATCTGGTTACTAAAGAAGCCATTGGCATTTATTTCCTCAAAGAATGCGGTACCAAGAGGGTTGGTGTCGCTACCTTGGTTGTTGGAGGTTCTGAAGTTATCCAAAATGAATATCCTTGGGTGGCAGCCATCTATAGATCGGAAAACAAATTTGCGGTGGCACTATCATCTCCAAATCTTACGTCTTATCAGGTATTTTACCATATCATATCCTCCTTCTTTATTTTGTTTAAAATCGTTGATTTAGCGGCTCATTGCTTCACAAAATCGCAGGGCGTGGTGCGTGAAAAGGAATTATTCACAATCTTCGCCGGTAAACATTACAGAAATTTCACCAGGGAAGAGGCATCGGCACAGAGTAGGAAGGTAAACACGATTTGAATTAGCTATATTAAAAAGAAATTAATTCTTTTTGCGCAACGTGTACAAAAATTTCCAGATAAAATCCCTCCATATTCATGACGATTATAAAGGCAATCTCCAAAAGTATCGGGATGACATAGCTTTGATTGAGTTGGATGTGGAATTGACACCCACTTTGGAAGTGCAACCTGCTTGCGTGGATTGGGATAATATATACGAAGATTTCGACTTTAGAGATGGCAACAACGCAGTGGTAAGCGGGTTGCTATACACTTTATTTATGACAGCGTAAATAATTACAATGCATTCCACATCCCGTGTTCCACCTAAGGGTACTACACTAGGCTAGCTATTCTAAGTACTATATGGATTACATAACCATTGAAATGTTCTTATTCTAACTAAACAATCACGCCATTCACGCGACCGCCATTCATCAGTAAGTCAATATTCAAATAAAACATGCGCCGCCGTATCTACTCCACCATATTCACAATGCGAATCATTAACCCTCCCAATTCTACATAAATATGATTTAAAATTACCGTGACCTGTTATTAATCCTTCCGCCTGATACGACAAATTAACCCGCATTTCCCTAGAACGTATAACGTTAGCAATAAATTTCCTAGCCCGCCTCCCACTTAAAGTAATATCCTACCTACCCTGCCCTTCACTATCAAATTTCGGGTTGCTATACACGGCAAAACAGTCATTTCGTAGCGCTTCAAATATTAAATTATGGTCGTATTTAGGAATGGCAATGTTTTTGAAATATAGATATAATAAATTATATGATATATTGAAAGAAATATATCGGAGGGCGTTATATATCGACGCTATACAGGATTAGTATTGTATAGTACGAAATAAAAGAAGGCGTGGAAGATATACATGAGCAATGCCTAAACACAAAAAATTGCGGTTCTAAGTACACGTAGTACCAAGAAAATGACTTTTCTTTATTCGAGTCCGGCCCTGACTCATTTAGCATAGCGGTGAACCAACGGTCGTCGCTACACTTTGAACGTTGGGATTTACATTTACTGTGCACTTGCTATTCGCAGTAGATGCGTGCGTTTGCAATGGCAGCGTATAGATTTGAAACACGCTACATAAAGTTAACAATCATACATTAGTTTTATTGCAAACATATAATAAGTTTATTTTAAAACAAATTTAACCTTTAAAATGTGCTACTATTTTACATGATATACGAATTCATGGCAAAAGCACAGCATAAAAAAAATCACCTGAATGCTTTCTTTGCATTCTGGTGTTTCCGTCTTATCTCAGTTTAAATCTTGTGTAAATAACATCTGCTTCGAATGAATTCACTATGCGTAGCATTTAATTTTTTCGATGTTTACTTACAGATGGTTGAAATTCGTTATCAGATTTATGTGTATACATATGGTAAATACAGATGTGGGCCGTCTTTAACTATATTTTGGGCCTAAAATTTGGAAAACTACAACATGCATATAGAATGGCAATTTCTTGTATTTAGCCATTACTCATGTATATCTTTCACCCCTTTTTTTTATTTCGTACTATACAATAATAACCCTGTATATCGATATACAGAGTGTCTCCCCGTTGAATTGCATAACTTCATAGGGTTATTCCTTGTATCAAAATTAGCAAAACACTTCCAGTCAGCATAGGTCCAATTCTCAACCGTTTCCGAGATATGGGTGGTCAAAAGCGTTGAAAGTCACTGGTTACGGTAACTAATTTAGATGAATCATCAAATTTCGGCATGAAATGGTTGCCAAGGAACGATTAACTTAAATTACAGTCTTACGTCTACAATAATAAGCAGAAATAGTTAAATTTTAATGATAATAAACAAATAATGCCGTAAACACTTAAAGCTGCTTAAAATGGCGACCCTGGACTGCCAAACACAACTCTGCTCTTTGACTCAGTCCTCCTATCCAGTTGACATTTTCCATGTTTCCACGAACTTCCTGAAATACCCGATGGATTTTACCTACCAGTTTTTCTTTGGTAGCCAGCTTCTCTTGTCCATAAACGATGGTCTTAACATTACCCCAGAGGAAAAAGTCGAAAGGGGTTAGGTCCGGCGAGCGCGGGGGCCATGCGATAGCTTCATTCCGCCCTATCCAGCGGTTTGGAAACGCAGTGTTCAAAAAGTCGGTTACCACCCTTCCATAGCGTGCCGGATACCCATCATGGACAAACCACATCCTATTACGGACGTTCAAGGAATATCTTTAAGAAGAATGGGAAGCTCTTCTAGGAATCTCCTGTAGATATGGCTAGTCAATGTTCCACCAAAGATTTTCGGTCCCAGGATAACATTTCCGATGATGCCTCCCCACACATTAACCGAAAATTGGTGCTGAAATTTACTTTCTGACAAAGCATGGGGATTTTCGTCGCTCCAGATGTGCTCGTTATGTGAATTGTTAATTCCATCACGAGTGAAGGTAGACTCATCAGCGAACAAAGCAATTGGAGATCCTGGTTCTCTAAGATCCACGAGCAAAATTTTTCCCGTTTCGCATAGTCTGCAGATAAGAGATTTTGTACTTGTTGTACGTGGTAAGTAAGGATGTAGCCCATTTTCACGTAAAGTCCTGCGAATCGACGCTCTTTTCTGTCCTGTGGTGACAACCATTCTTCTTATGCTGGTTCTCCTATTCTCAGAAACTTCATAAAGAACAGCTTCAGTGTAGTTTCTTCGCGCAGGCTCTCGCTCATTAGTCTTTTTTCGGGAAGGATCCTGTTTACCGGAGCGATATGAAACAGTTCATGATGGTTGTCTGACAAGGATGTCTTCGGTTCCGGTAGCGTTCTGATTACTCTCTTGTAGCTGCTGAAGCGTTTCCTCCGCAATAGCCATACAAAAATAGCATGTCGGCGTACTCTTCCTTCGTAAAAAGAGGCATTTTTAAAGGTTCTACGAGCGAAATCCAAAACTGTCAAAAATACAACAAAACTGCTTACAGGACAACTGTCAAAAAAGCCTACGTCAAGTGCATTGGATCTAAATAAGTTAACAGTCGAGCCAAATGCGTCTATGATTCATCTAAATGAGTTACCGTAACCAGTGACTTTCAGCGCTTTTGACCACCCATATCCCAAAAACGATTGGGAATTGGACCTATGCTGACTGGAAGGGTTCTGCTAATTTTGATACAAGGAATAACCCTATGAAGTTATGTAATTCAACGGGGAGACACCTGTATACTATTATATTGACATTTTAGAATTATTAATATAAGAAATAAAAAAAATCTACATTAAGGGGAGGTTTACATATATATATCGGAAAAATCCAAAAACTTTGAGCTTTTTTTTTTCAGACAAAGGAAAAGATATACGAAATACGGCTTTTTCTTAATAAATATATTAAAATTTGAACAATAAAAAAATATATTTTTTTTTAAAGACAAGACCACTATAACGTTCGCTATTTGTATCTAGGTAGCAATGTGTACAGAAAACACGGTCAAACTGCGTAAACTCTAGCATACGCAAAAGTGATCCGAAATTGAAAATAAAAAGAAGAGTTAGAAATATATTAAATTTGTTGGAGGTTATACCTAAATTTAACCAAATAAGTCGAAAGCAAACAATGTGGCAGATACCTGGACTTTGATTTGATTATTTTCTATTTCTTTTTTGTGTGTATGTGGATATAAAAATGTGGAATATTGGAATTTTTAGTATATTATAGGTATAACCTCCAATAAAAACTGTTTACATTAAGAAACCAAAAGAATTAAGTTGATATATTATAGAAAAACGCGTTCAAAGTTTCTCAGCAAAAATTTTTATAAATAGTTCAACATACACTTAGTCAGCTATTCCAGCACCATACATTAATCCTTCTTCTTCTTCATACTTCTGCATTTGCAAAATTTGTTGCTTCCCTTTAGACAGCACAGCAAGTTTTGCAGCGCTGGACATACTCTGCTCTGCTCGTTGTATGCGCTAACGATCAGAATTGATGACGAAATTTTTGGCATCAAGTCCTACTGCAATTCCCACCGCATTCATTATTTGTAATACAGAAAAGTAACCTTCATTGAATAAATTTGCGGCAATGTAGGTAGCAAGTTGAATTGTTTATGGGTCGCAGTGTAACTCTTTTGGAGCTAGTTTCTACACACATGAACTAAACGAGTCGTTTCAGTTTTGTCAATTTTTTCCAATGCATCTTTGCAAGAAATCACTCTAGAAAAAACTTCATAAATCGGCCTAATAGCATCTTGATTTTTTTTTTTTTTGCAAAAGAGGGTCATGTATGAATGAAGCAAGCTCAACCTTGGCTTCTGCAACGCGCCACTTACAAAGGCTGTCTACATCTTTTGGACAATAAATGTGTCGTGGATCCGCGTCGGTTGAACATTTATAATGAAATGTAGCCCAAATAGCTGCCTTCATTTTTATGCAGAATCTGGATGTTGTCTAATTGCTAGTCCACAGTACACTATTGTTAAATTATCAATAACTTTGTCAGTCAGTTTACCAGCGCCCTTTCTTCAAAGGCCACTCATTCTTTTTTGTTCATCTCCAACGCATTCTCTTTTTTTCTTGAACAGTAACATCTTCGTACGGCTAAAAATCACAATTGCTTAAAAATTATCTTGTCTTAGTCGCCTATCCGAAATCGTGCGAAAATTTCTTTTAAGGCATCGCATCGACTTCCATTTTTCCTGTGCTACTCTGATTATCCGTATTAGTGCGGTTACCTTTGCCATCATATTCTAGCCAGCTTTTATAAGAAATTTAGTGTAAGTAAGTGCATCTGTAATAAATTGATACATTTTATGGTAAGTAGTTTTCTAAAGCGTGGGAAAAGTGTGTTTTAAGTAAAAGAAATATTGTTAGATCAGTTTCTTCAAATGTGCGTTTTATTTCGGATCTAATTGCTTCATATTATTGTAATATAAATAGCTACTCTGTCGTTTATTTGTGATCCCGACTGCAGTGGCATTTCTAATCATTAAAGACAACTATACACACACTAACAAACAATAAGTATGATATTTCGACCCGAGCAGCCCCGAGTCGAATATAGTACATCTAATTTGCTCCGTTTGTGTTCGGTACACCCGCTCTTTTAATAAGCCGCAGCGGCTTAAACAATGCGAATATTACGAAACCGCTTTAACCATGTATGTTATATATTTGGAGGTTTCAAAAAATGCAAAAAACCAAAAATCGATTTTTCCAGTCAAATACATGTAAACCTCCCCTTAATACATTCACTTATTCATTTTCTACAGACCTTCTATTGATTTTAAAAATAACAATTTATTTAAATTGGAGCTAGAAAGTCGATTTCGTGATTTGGTTTTAGTTGCACTCCTTTTTGAAAATAATCTCTCGCAGGATACTGAGGACCCAATCCCGCTTGATAATTTTAGAAACAGTTTTTATAGGCCAGGAAAAGAGAATTTCATTTCGCCCCACAGTCGCATAGGATTTTCATTTAAATTGTAAACAGGAATACTTAAATAGCGACACACTTCATCCGTTCGCATATCAGCTGCTTTTTGTTTTCTATCGGCCAACAGTTTGTGGTGTGCCCACAAATTATCAGATAATGTTTCTAATGATTCTGATGAATCAGTGTTAGCAAGCTCATCAATTTGTATTTTGTTTTTAATTTTGGGAATTACTGTTGCACATGCTTTTGGCTGGTTAAAATGATTTTTTTTTAAACCTTGGGTCTAAAAATGTGGATGCAGATAGCAAAAAACATTGTCGATTAAACCAAACCTTCTTTGAAGTTCATCTAATAAAATATATTTTAACTTATTTACAATATTTGATGTTGGCTGCAACTTTATATAATTTGCATGGCAACAATTTATTATTGGGATTATGTTGCTTATTGAAATATATCTTCCTTTGTTAACCTAAAGGCTGCAACATCTGTTTCACCTCCTTAAGCACCATTAATTGTAAGTGCTGACAATGGGTGATGCACTTGATTTATTAAAAACACATCTACTGAGGTATGGACAGAAAAAAAAAACGGTCAATCATATAGTAAAATGAATTTCATCGTGTTTTAATATTCATATGTTTTTTTGTTGAATTTTCAGGTATCTTGTCATTTGACTGTAACTTTTTTAATTAACTCACCGCCACCTTTAACACTTCTTCTGAAATACACTACTATATTTCTAACTCTTTCTATTAATTCTGCGCAAATCTATTGTTTTTTAATAGCATTTTCGCAGGTTAAATTTATTGTGTGTGCAAAGCACGGCATATGTTTATTTTTCCCAAGATTTTATTCCAAGAGTGTCGATTACAATATTTGCTGCATTATCAGTAGAAAAGGACACCATTTTATCCATGGCTATTTCCTAATGATCTAGTGTATATGAGTACACTAAATGCAAAACTCCGTATTTGACTTGTAAGTAGTTCTGAGCTATCATAAAAAAAATCATTATTTTTTATTTACATTTTCATTTTCAAACAGCTATATTTTTATATGATATATATATGTCACTTTGGTTAAAAAAACTTTATTTTTTTCTTACAAACTAATTATATTCCTCAAAAAAGTTAAAAAAGTTTTGAATTTACAGAGTTTTGCAATACATATACAAATACTGATTTTTGCAGCTGAAATGTGTAAATACCATATAAATTCAGAATTAAAATCCAACACAATACAATATAATTTTTGAAAATAATTCTTTTAGAAACAACGGAAACTTCTAAGGGTTTTTTAAAGAAGTAGTTAAAACGTTTAATGAAGTGTTTCTTTTCCGATTCGATTATTACAAACAAATTTATTATGAAATACTTAGAACAACTCATTGAACTCATACTCTAAGTTCTTCCGGATCCTCATCGTCAATATTATCATTTTCTGTATTATTAGTGTTTCGATGATGTGCAGAACTATCTATTATTTTGTAAAACTGTAAATCTGGGTCATTTCTCCAATCCAGACCAAAGTGTTTCTTCAGCAAAGTGTCTATAGAAGATCCCCCCTCAAACAATTTCCAATTTCTTGCAGGTCAGGTTTTAACAGAGACAATTTTTTTCCTTTTTTTATTATTGACTTACCGAAGCCAGTATCTGACCGGTAAAATATTTCTCCCCTCACTGTGATGCAATCATTCTGTTCTTTTAAATATATGAACCTTTTTGACTCGTTGCACCGAAAATGCCACTGGGCAGGTTTTTTTGCAATGGCATCACTTTTTGTTTTCCAGTCACAAATCTGCCAGTCTTCACCAAGTCTTAAAACGTTTGAATATTTTTTAATGATTTCCTTATATTGTTTTCGATTTAATATAATATCTTTCTTCTTTATTTCTCTCTCAATCAATCCAAAAATCCTATCGGACGGCAAAAATGAATGATCCACCACAGGGAAAGTAATTTCCACCGTTTTAATATGTTCCGGAGCTTCATGTCCCAACCAGTATATTATCATCGCTACAAGGGTACTATTTTATTTTGTCCACCGCACCCATCTGCAAAAAGGTGAACTTTTTCTATTTGCTCTTCAAATTTAAACTTTGTAAAAGTATTGTATACAGCAGATGCGATGGCATTTGAATTTTTCTGATGTTCGTATTCCAACCATACATACGACGTGACCTTTGCAGATGATAGTCGGGAGTTAGAGTTACCAACTACAATAGTAAAATTGTATAAGTATTGTATTGTAAAGTTTTGGAAAAGATAAATTCTTTTGACAATCAAAAGAAAGTATTTGTACATGTTTTGAATCATTTTTTAACAAAGAATAGAAAGCTTTTGATCTTAGTGTATGGATCCTTTGTTCAGTTATTACTTTAATTTTTCTTCCTCAGAATTTGGTTTGTTTAAACATTCTTTTGCTCTAAGGCATGTGGAGCAAGCATCAGTTAAAGTAGTGCCGAAAGATAAATTGTAATTCTCATTAACATATGTTCGAAAATACGATATTTTAACTGGATGTTGTTGATTTTGTTGGCAAAACATTTTATATAGTTTTACAAAATTCAAATCACAAGGTAAATATAATCTCGTTGACCGTCCTCTAGAATAGTGATTTTCAGCACATTTCAGACTTTCTATAAAACCTTTGATAGATAATTTAATTGGTTCAAATTTATTCCCAATTTTATCTCCACCTCTTCTTTCTTTTAGTATTTCACCATCAATAGTAAAGTTTCGTACAATTCTCTCTATTCTTTCGGCACTTAAATGGGTAATGCCTAGAAAAGCTTTTTTGCACACTCTTAAATTACTACCAGCCACTGTAGGGACAAAATATCTAATAGAAATTCCGTGCAGATTTGTACTAGATTTTTTGGTCTCTGGCCCTGGCAAAACTTCAAAATAAAAATATCTTGTTTTACTTTATCAGTAGTTGAATACAGATTGCTGTGGAACTGCTGAACATCACGCATTCTTAAATCTTTACAGCAATATACTTTCTTTGCATGATTGCATGTGGGAAATTTTGGTAGATATTTAGGCTTGTGTTTAAAAATATTAAGAATAAACCTTGTTTTCTGTTAATAAAAAAAAATTACCTCAACATTTTCATTTGTACTCTCTTCCAGATCTCCTTTTGCACTAATCGTTTTCTTCCTTTTCCTATTTCACAAGGTGTAATTTTAACGGTAAGCTCCATGGTACTCTCTTATACAATTTTGTCAAACAAACAAATCTTATTCTTAAAATAATAATAAACACAGGAACGGGAACAAAACTAGAACTGATGCCGTTAAGAAAACGAAACACATGTAAACAAAAATAATAGTATTTATTTCTCGTTACTGCAGAGTTCTAACATGTGTCAGTCACATGACTTTAATAAAGCAGTATGATTGGTTTAACGCAAATACGTAGTTATGCACCTAATAAAGCTCTACAAATACAAAGTTTTGCTTCTGAGTCGAGACTTCTCATGTATTTTTCTAGGTAAATATTGGGTTTTGCATCTGAGTTTCTATATAAATAGTTAGCAACGTGACTTAGAATAATATTTACATTCAAAACTCAGATTTTGTAATTTTTGCAAATACCGAGTTTTGCATCTAACGTACTCATATATAATAACTAACGTATTATACGGTTTAACATAACACATCCAGTCCCCCTTCAAATATCCTTACTAATTTTAAATGTAACCCGATTTCTATTAAAAGTTCATTTTATTCATGCTTACAAATATCGGTATAAAATTAGCAAATCCCTACTCTTATTTAAATATATGTATTTTATTATGTTAGGTAACAGGTTGGGGCTACACTGAGCAAAGTGGACCAGCGAGCGAAGTTCTAAAGAAGCTCGTCGTATCCTACAGGCAGAAAGATGTGTGTATGGCCAATTTACCGCCAGATTTTGGTCATCAGTTTGTGACGACAGATAAAATTTGTGCAGGCGACAAAGACAACAGTAAGTAGATGTGATAATGGCAAAAATTATTACTGTGATTCGTTCTTTCAGACATGAACGTGTGCGAGGGAGACAGCGGTGGAGGTCTCTATTTTCAATCAGAAGGTAATCGCTTTTACGTCAGGGGAATAGTTAGCCTGACCGCGAGAACAGAAACGGGAACATGTCACGTGAATAAATATGCTCTGTACACTAAAGTCTCTAAATACCTTCTATGGATGGAGACGATCACCAGAAGAGTGTTGTAGTGTTTGTATCCAAAATGTACTTTTTTACTGGATAGTAAAGTAGAAATATTGAAATAAAATGTGCTTGTTTTAATTATTAACAATAGAAGGAATCGGGTAGACAGCCGACGTCAATACGTCACTGAAACACTGCATAAATCCTTCACTGGCCAACATTTTAGATGAAATATTGTATGGTGCTTTATCCGTTACCAGGCCAACATTAAACTGTTACCTTGTCGCTATATTTTTGTGGTAATCATTATGTTAGTAGGGAGTTATTGCAAGCATTCCGAACCAGCCCTTTTTGACACTTAAAATCTCTTTTGTTTTCGGATATTTGTCGGGATGCTTGCAATAATTCCCTATTATGGAGTTATTGAACATAATACCTGTAGGAAGCATATGTTGGCAACTATACCTGTGAATAGTTTCTTCCATCTCTGATTGACCTAGTCCGAGAACTAGTGATGAGCGATATTTCACAAACTGTGATTTTTTTCACGGTGATTGGAGAATCACGGATCACGGCCGTGAGTGGAGAATTCTAAAAGCAGTGATCCGTGATTGCCTTAACGATCAACGGCGCAGTGCGGCTGCCCACAGCAAAACGACGATCACTGCTTGGCCATTGGCAAGTGAACAAATAATATCGGTGAATTAACGACCGTCAAAATTTGCAAGTATACAGGGTAAAAGGGGTAAAAGATATACATGAGCAATGCCTATATACAAAAAATTACGGTTCTATGTGCTTGTTGTAATTTTCCAAATTTTAGGGCCCAAAATGTAGTTAAAGACGGCCCACATCTGTGTTTACCATTTGTATACACATAAATCTGATAGGAAATGAATTTCAACCATCCGTAAGTAAACATCGAAAAAATTAAATGCTAGGCATAGTGAATTCATTTAAAGCAGATGTTATTTACACAAGATTTAAACTGAGATAAGACGGAAGCACCAGAATGCAAACAAAGCAGTCAGGTGTTTTTTTTTATGATGTCCTTTTGCCATGAACTCGTGTATCACGTAAAATAGTAGTACATTTTGTATGTAAGATTGTATGTATGATTGTTAACTTTATGTAGCGTGTTTCAAATCTATACGCTGCCATTGCAAACGCATGCTTCCACTGCGAATACAAAGTGCACAATAAATGTAATCCAACATTCAAAGTGTAGCGAGGACCGATGGTTCACCGGTATGCTAAATGAGTCAGGGCCGGACTCCAATAAAGAAAAATCATTTTCTCGGTACTCCGTGTACTTAGAACCGTAATTTTTTGTATATAGGCGTTGCTCATGTATATCTTTTACCCCTTTTTTTAAAAAGTGCTATACAATAATAACCCTGTATAGTAACGTCGCAGTAAAACTGTGATTACCGGTTGCCCGGTATATATCAAACCGATGAATGAACATACATCCATTCATTCATTCATTCAAGTTAGGGAAGGCACTTGAGCTAGGTGCTCATTATACAATCCCTATTGATTATCTTATTTCCACTCGAGCAGCTTGGTGTTCTCTATAAAGCCCAGTATCTTGCCCCAGTGGAAACTTGAGGACCTTCGAGGGCTCCAATAGATCTCTCCCGAAATACTTCTGCCTAAGTACCCTCAGTTCCTCACGTGTGCAGATTACATGTAAACTCGTTTCCTCCTGTAGTTCGCATCTTCTACACCACGGTTCGCTTACACGGCCTGTGCTGTATAGATGCTTTTTCAGAGGACAATGTCCAGTTACCAACCCAGTAATGGTTTTAATGTCTTTCTTACTGCGCCTGAGTAGGTTATCAGAGAAACTAACATCCCCATCCCCTATCAGCGTTTTGGTATGGAGTTGACCTTCAGTAGACCTCCATTTCTTTGTACTTTCTTTATCTAACTAGGTCCAGATCTCCCTTCTTGCGGAATCCTTAATAATCCCACATACGGGCTCTGGACCCATGACATGTCTCTTCGAGCCCTCTTTGGCTAGTTCATCGGCTTATTGGGCGTTGCCCTTTATATTCCTCATGTCCCGGCCCCCAGACCAGAGACACCGTTGTTGTCTCGTGGCAGTGGTCTTGAGAGATTGTTTGCAGTTCTCTAACTTAGTTTGACCTGGTTACTGGGTTCGAGACTGCCATAATGACAGCCTGGCTGTCAGTCATTATATTAATTTTCCTCTTCATGTACATACATATTATTATATCCGCTGAAAATGACGGGGGTTATCTTCTTACAATATATTTATGCTTTAAAATGTAAATATTGATATTCTTTTATACAATTATATTATATCTGCAACTATAAGAAATGTATATTTATTTTTACCTACTACCATCAAGTGCAATAATCGAAATTCAGCATTACCTGGAAGACGAAATAGTCCCTAGAAATATAGATGCATTGCAGTGGTAGTTAAACCATAAATATAGTTACCCAAACCTTTCTTTAGTTGTGCAAGAGAAGTTTTGCGCTTTGGCATCATCGGTTCCGTATAAACGAATATTTTCAAAAGCTGAACAAATCCCTCAGCGACCATAGAAAAATCGCCTAAGTGAAAAAAAAGGCAAAATCTGTTACTTTTTTAAATCTCAAGTTTTTTCTTGTTATCTTCCACTATTAAATTAATATTTTTTGTTTTAAAACAGAAAAAAAATTAAAGTAGTAGAAGTATAAGTACTTACCGTTTTTAGGGACCATCCCAAAAATATGTACGTTAGTCTTAGGAAATGCAAATGTTAATTGTACCTACCGTTATATTTGAAAACCATCCAAAAATTGCAAATTTGATTCCCATGCATCTGAATTAGGTTGTAATATTAACTGTTTATTCGCATATATAGAATATAAAACATCGTTGCTTTTCGTATTGCAGCTATGTTAGCTATTTTTATTACAAATTTGAGTTTTTCTTTTGATATATAAATGTTTTCCAAAACAGAAAATGTGTATGGTAGCTCCAACGCTGCGAAAAGAAAAACTCCTCACCTCCTAACCTTACTAACCTATGAGAAGTATACACGATTATACGAAGATATGATATCGATGAGTCAATACAGTGATCGGAATCACCGTTATTTATAAATCACATTCACGACTCACGACATGATTTAAGAATCATCGTTAAGAACGTATATGCACTGGTAACCAGCATAAATGGGACACCGTCAAACAGAAAATATTGTTGTGCGCATGTTCATTTTTTATTCATCATGCGTGTGGCATACATATAATTAGTCTATTTTCTAGACAAAGGGTGCGTTCTGTAATCTTACAGAAAAACTGACATAGGTAACTGATAAAGGAACAAACAAATCGAGTACCAGGTAGTAATGTATTATAAAGGAATATACCGTTGTCGACGAAATTTAATTTTAGTATAGGGATCTTATACTACAGGCGTTTTTCAAAAATTCCTCTCCGAACTGGTTCGCCAAAAAAGCATTCTTTTATTAAGCGAGGTTGCTAGCCATGTGTTCGAAAAAAAGTTCGGAATGGCAACCTAAAATAGCTCTGGTCGGTGAGTAGGATTACGCGGATTATTTTATATTTTAGGTTATTGTTGTGTTTGCAGGTCAATATTAAACACACATTTTCAGAGAGCAAAATACAACTTTAACGTAAACAGTACAAGTATACAAACACGTATTCATTAGCTCAAGTACAGGTTAGGTGGGTTACCAGCACCGTGCGTCGGCTTGTACATGGTATATGGAGGCAACGTCTGATCAGTGCAGGCAACTTCACAGTGAACAAGTAACTATGTAACACTTCCTTCCCCTGTTACAAGTCTAAACGCTCAGGGGCTTCCCTAATTCTAGTAGAACGTTTTAGTACGCTTTCTAAGCTATTCTTAAAACTAGTGTCCGAGGTGGTATCAGCAGTATCAGTACTTGGTAAAATTTCGGGTACTATCGGTATATTACTAGGTTCGTTCAAATTGTCTGTTTCGCGTTTAGTCGGCATAAATGATTGTAAATGTCCGAAACGTGCAATAAGGCGGTAATCCGAATGCTTTGGTGTGTGTTGTCCAATCTTCCTCATTTGCTCGAAATGACCTCTCCACTCCCTTCCATCATCCAGTTTTACATACGTTGTTACCGCCTTAGCTTCATTCCTACTTGCCAGCTCTGTTCTTAATACTTGGTGTAATCTTTGGATGTATTTATTTACCAGCATTTTCTTACCAAGCTACTTACCAAGATATTTATAGTGTTCTTGGTTTCGCATGCCCTCTGTGCTCTCGTAGTCGTTTATTTTATACTCTTCGGAATGTTGCCATTTGCCTACAGTCATTGAGAAAATTCTACACTTATCTAGTCCAAAGTTCATACGTATATCGTCACTGAACCTCTTCGTAATACTCAACATGTCGTTAAGGTGTTTCCTGCTAGCGGCGTATAGTTTTAGGTCGTCCATATACAGCAAATGATTTATGCTTGTATTGGTGCCGTTGAAGGTATATCCTTTTTTAGAATTTCTCAGTAGCGTTGTTAAGGGTCTCAGCGCAAGGCAAAACCATGGTGGGCTTAATGCGCCCCCTTGAATGATCCCTCTTCGGATGTTCACGGAATTTGATACCAGTGTCTTAGTGGGCGTTCGGAGGGTCAGGGTGGTGTTCCATCTATGGTCATTGCAGTCAGGAATCGACTCATTCGCGGATCCACCTGGTATGGTTGTAGAGTTCGGATAAGCCAAGTATGTGGAATACTGTCAAAGGCTTTTTGATAGTCAATATGGGCCGTATACAATGGCCTCTTTATTTTCTTAGCTTCTCCTGTTACCGCTGCGTCAATCACCAATTGCTCTTTACAGCCTTGGGAATTTCTCCTACACCCTTTTTGCTCCTCATATAACAAGTCGTTACTATCCAGGTGTGCGTAGAGTTTGTCTGCAAGTACTGAAATCATCAATTTATACTGCATCGGTAGGCAGGTTATTGGCCTGTATTTGGCTAAGTCTTCACTAGGTCTTCGGTATGAGGTAAGTCACACCTCTAGTCATGAATGTCGGGGTGTTATCCTCTGGGCTTTCCAGTATCTCATCACTACTAGTTAGCGATAAGTAGTTTGAAGCACAACTTATTGATTCACAAAACCAAATCTATACGTTATAAATGTACTCGACACCTCCTAAATACATAAAAATGTATTCTGTCAACAATCGGCGAGTACCTTACCCGATGCGAGTAGGTAAAATACTTACTCGTAAGTAATCATTCCCGTAGGGTACTATAATTGTCTGTGGTACTACTTGTTGATTATCACTTAGTGGCACGATTTTTAGTATTTATTTCCATTGTTTAAAAAGTCTTTGTGGTTTTCCTTCCTCACTGCAATGCGTTTCGGCAACTAAGGCGAGTTTTTATGCATAGGTTTATTTCCCGATTATAAATGTTCACTAGCCGAATGTGTATATACGTATCACCTGTACAACGTAATGTAGGAGAAGGGAAGTTGTTATTATGAGTTCTTACAAAGTTTAAATTAAAGTGTTAGTAGAAATTACTCCTCTGCTTAATCTCCCATACACCTACATACAACTGTACATATATGTACAACAATAACATCGCAAGAATTGTGATGTGTGGTATACATAAGGCTTTATCACACCTAAATGAATTATCAGATAATTTTAAATTCGTTGTATTCATTACATATAATAAATGTAATATCATTTAAACATAGTTTCGATATTCAGTCACCAAATTTTAACGTTTGTCTCATTTTATATTATTTTATCAATTTTCTTTTTAATACCTGAAGATGACGAAATGCCGAAACATATACTAAATATATTCTTAAGTATATAATAAAAGTGATTCCTACACCACGTAAGATAATTTTATATTTTTGAAATTCATACCATGGATATTATTGTCTCTAGAATTATTGTTTATTCTTATTTTGTTTTTTTTTTTTTTCTGGAAACGTTATTAGATATTTTTATATGTATGTACTGACTTCCCTTCATTTGTTTTTTTTTTACTACAAGTCGTTATTCGTGTTTTGGTCTTTTCTTGAGTATAAATTCTGCAACTAAAATGCATAACAAATTGGATATTAAATATACTGAAAAACGACGTTTAGTAAAAATATTTAGTGTTTCAATCGTTAGCTTGATTAGGAGTAAATTGTGCTAATACATTTCAAACAAATCGACATACGACAGACAGAAGTAGCGCTACAAACTTCATATTTGCATTTTAGCACGTGAAAACAAATTGTGACAAAAAATACAAGTAATATCTAGCTTATGGATGCTGTTGTATAAAATATCTTGCTGCAAAACATTACAAACCGCATTATCATCATAAAATCACTTTTCTTTGTGGTCACTGGGGTTTCCTACTGATTATATTTAGAAGGTTTCAAGTGCAATGACCACAGTTCTTGTTATTGAATTCTGTTTAATTTAACGTATCGAGTGGTGCCTAATATTTAATATAAAAATGTGCAAAAAAATCGCTCTTCATATTCTATTGGGTAAGGCAATTATTTGAATCATTTTTACTACACAATGGTGTGCATAAAAAAGTTATCACGTTTCATAAGATTATATTTATATTAGCATTAATTTCCAATAAAACATTTGGTTATGCAGTTAATATTTAGTGCAGCCACCCCTCACTCGAATAAAGCTAATAATTCTATTCGATACACTATTGATTAGATTATTAATAAATTCACGTGGAATGTTATTCCACTCCTCTCCCAAAATAGTGAATAATTGGTTTACATTTCTAGGAGATCTCTTGTATTTCATGTTTAAGTTTGGACTTTGAGCTGGTGTATCATTAACTTGCAGATGCCTTCCTCTCCTAATTCAGCAAGGCACTCCGAGCGGCGTGCTTTGGATCGTTATCTTACTGAAACGTCAAATTTTTACCAATAGGGTGACATCCTGCCGATACTACATGATCCTGCAGAATTTTCAACAGCAGCCCCACCCTTGAACAGACCCTCCAGCGTGTTTTACTGTGAGTTGTATCCAAGCTACGGTGCGCCGATACGTCTTCTAACATATTGTCGCCTCATTATCCAGCATTTAAAATTTTGATTCACCCCTCCACAGTTCACGATGCCAGTCTTCAATGATCCACTGCAAATGATCTCTTGCATATACCAGTTTTTTCTGTTTATTTCCACACCTGAGTAGTGGTTTTTGTTGTATTAAATGCCAAACTCCACTGTCTTTAATGTAACTCTAATGAGACTGTGTTCCTTTCACAGGGAGTACAAAGTATTTGGATCATCCCGGAAGTGCCATCTTATTTCTGGGAGATCTAATCCCATCTGAGCCTTCACGATGAAGTGCATACCTAAAAGTCATTTGGTGTGCTCATGCTCTGGAATAGCACTAAATATCGTGCGTAGATTGCGTCCTTCGATGATCACATCTATCTCGAAACTTTCTGTGGTCACTCGTTTTGGTTTACCATTGGCCATGGTCATAAGCTGTTCATCTTTCACTGATGGTACATTATTTTTCCGAAAATGACGGTACAACTTGTGCGCTGCAATAGTTTGCTTAGCTCCACAGTCGAGAAACATCAAATTTTGTTTATTCGCAATGGTCACTTATACCAAAGCTCTGTGTACGTAATTCTCTGAAAATTTTGTAGTTTGGTTTACTCTCACCAAAACTGCGTTTCAGCGATGCCAGCGCTTCTTCCCATATTGTAATAGCGGCCTTTGTGCCTTGCTACCATGTCGCAACAACGTTATCCAGCAGCATGGGCAAACCTTTGGTCGCACTCTGGTCAGAAACGCCCACGCTATCCTTGTATATACTTATCGCATCTATGAATGCCTGAACACACTCTCCTTTTGCTCCAGAGAACCGCGATTTACAATATGCAAAATTCCCACTTTGCCTAGGGTTCACGATAGTGCTTTAGGATGCAGCATTGCAAACGAGTGCTTGTTTCACACCCTGCAATAACTGTTGCAACTGGTCCTGTGTCATAACTAACGAGTAAGGCATTCCCATGGTATTGTTCTTTTTAGCATAGCGAAGGTTATATGCAGAGTCACTTGTGCTCATCCAAATTGTGGCCTATTTCGTTGAAATTCAATACAGCAAATGGTAAAATTCCAGTTCACTTGCAACACACGTTCATCGCCACTTGTAAAGAGGTAAAATACGCTCAACATAATTATTAACTCACCCTTGCTAAGTGGCATTTGAATTTTTCTTTGATACAGTATATGCTCAGTTACATGTCAATAACCATATTCTCCTTATCAGTTCTAGTTATTTCTAATTCTTTATGTTATTAACAGAAAGTAAACGTATCAGAACTACATTTTTTTTTGTAATGCTAGTAAAATAAGATACAAACAATTAATAATATTCTTCTTGAAGTAGGAGTTTTTATTGCGAATGCTTTTAAAACATTACACAGACAATATAAAGTGATTCTTCGGGGCTGCCCTCCTACTTGTACAATAAGATATCTCTCCGAACGGATGTACACCATATAAATATTCGATTCCGCGGTTTAATCACACCACCGCTGCATAAAACTTCACTATTTGAACGTTCTTTCTCCTCCTATTTATAAAGTGTATAATAGTGTACCTGTGGATGCTAAGGGGTTGTCACTAGCTACGTTCAGAACCTATATGCGCCAATACATGTTTAATAAGCAACAAAATGGCAGCAGTTTTTTGTGAATGTATGTAGGCTAGGTGTATTGCTCTGTTTTCATATCTCATTCATCACAGAATTAATATTAAGTTAGTTTTAAGCATGAACATTTGTTTATTAGCATCATTATTATATCAAGGTTGGGTGGAGGAATGGTTGTTGTGCTGTGCACTCGAACCAAACCCAAACCTTGTGGTTTTTCTTGCGTTCTCGATATTATTATTTGTTCCTTTTGTAGTACTTTCTTTGTTATATGTCCTATTGTTCACATAGTTGCCTTCCCCTTCTTATAACATTTTAATTATTATATTTTTTGTTAATGTAATAATGGAACCAATATCTTTCTGAGGAAGACAAGCTCCTATCCAAGAAGAATTTTATTAATTATAAAAATAATCCGACTACAAATGACCTATTTCAAAATAAAATCCAAATGACTTTACTATTTTACTACATTTACTTCCAAGGTGTTCCTTATTAATATTGTTTTTTATTCTGTGAAATATTGCAAAATATGTATCTATAATGAAAATTCTTCCAGTGATCGCTTGCATAACAGTAATTCCAACACATTCAAAAAAAGAAGACAATTTACCGTGTAAGTAGAAAATATTTTTTATTATTAAGTTATACGTACTTAACATGAAGATCTAGATGTATTTATTTAGTTATTATGGCTTTTTTCAATTAGGAAATACAAACAATATTAAGGGGGCGTTTACAAACCTCTTTCGCGCCAACATAATGGCAGTATAACATGGGTTACTTTGTTCAAGTTATTTTCGCAACATTAGGCGGTTTTTCTGGAAAACAAGGGCATTTACACACTCTACATGAATATACGGAAGTGAAACGATACATTTTAATTGCATACTTAAAATATATGCTTAAAAACAGAATGTGAAACATGAATGAATAGGCGATGTAGAAAATTAACAAAAATTTAAATGTTAAGACTGTAAATGCTAGATAAAATTGCATGGCTTCCCTCGGGAATTGTTGTAGAAATAAAATAAACATAAGAGTAGCTAATTAAACCATCTAATTATGATAAACAACTTGAAAAACAAAATTGAGATACATAGAAGAGAATTTTACAGATATCTGCTGCAACGGATGTTACTTTAGTTTGGCATTCGTGACATAGATGGCATACCAGAAAGTATGCTTTTTAATGTCATTATTAGAAATACTTTATGCTTTTATATGTTTCTGTAGTGCAATTCTCTGACGGAATGTATTGTTTTGTAGTAGTTTTTCATTTCTTCTTATAAACTATGGCAAGGATATAGAATATTAGAGGAATTACAGTGTAATATATTAATTCAATCAAAATAGAAATTAGAGTTTTATTGCCAAAAAAATTACGGGATTTTATTTTTATTTTTTGTAATTTTGCAGTGGAAAAAAACAAATTTATGTAAAAAAGTTTATTTTAAAAATCTCTACTATTTCGTCTTGAATCTGAAAGAGTAAAATGTGTTTTTCACAGTGTAACAGTAAGGACATAATTGTTGGCACCTCTGATGTAGACCGCATTCGTGACCTACAAATATAAAGTGAACTTAGGGGCATCTTCTAGCGATAGCGAAATAAATAATCTTAAGTATTATATTATATGTAACATAATAGATATTATTTATAATGTGATGTTTGCTTTGACGTTGAAATACTTAAAAGAATTATGACTGGTAGTGGAAGTTATAAGCAAATAGCTTTATAAGTTTTTATATAGATATACTAGAAGTTATTTAACTGCATAATGTATTATAAATAAAACAAGAAAAAAGTTTTATTCACTGCTTTAATAATTTAATTTGTTTAATTATACCATTTTATTACTTCTAACAAAATTCTCCGTTCAAATCTTTTTAGGTTTCCAATATCCTAATTGATATGTAATACTTGTTGGTACAAAAAATCATGGTAAAACATTGTTAAAATATATTGGTTTTGTCACATTTGTTTTTTAATGATCTAGTAAAGCGTTTAAATTGCAAGTCTTCGGAATGTATTTTAAGAGTATTCGAGAAGTTTTCCATAAATTTGTCTATATAAATATCCTACTGTTTTACATTTCTCTGACCACTGTAAGAGCACTATAATACAAAATGCAAAATTAATATATTTGATATAGAAAACATATGCAGAGAATTTACCACATTTTATTTATCAGAAAGAAAACAAAACTACATCTCTTTTTTTTTTGAATTATTGAAGCATGTTTCCACAGCACTTTTTATTTATTGTAAGAACTTATTTTTGCACACTTTAGAGCAAATAAAAGCAAAACACTATGCTACGATGAAACAATCTAATGTCTTTCACAATAACTATTCACACCACACAGAAATACACACGAACTAGTTATCTAATAAACAGCATACAAAATTAAAAAGATAAGATAATCTAAATAAAACAAATGTCGTTTATTTATAAAACATAAACAATAACATTACGCCACCTTGAAAAGACTTTGTGCACAAAATATTCGATACCACGAAAGTCCGTCAACTGTAACTAGTATAATAATAACAATAAAATCACTAGTTTCCCGGTATTTCAATTCAAATGCATAAGAGAAAGTGAATATGCACGCCGCGATGTATTAGGCAAGCGCCCCAAACGTATGATCAATCATAATTGAAGGAATTTCCCAAGAATATGTTTACGGTCGAAACACGGACCATCTCTTTTCAGAACTACCCATCACTTTCTAAATTGTCACTTTAAACTTTTCTCTAACAATAGTAAGTGAATGTACTAGTAGCGCCATCTCATGTTCAATATATTCGACAGAGAGTTGCATTAGAGTGATTTAGTTCGTGTTACGAAAATAGAGGGATGTGTACACCGCCTTAATAGTTCGGTAGTTTCGGTAAGAGCCCTCGAACCTCGTCCTCTAATAGCTTAATTGGTAAAACACCCGCCCGGTAAGCGGGAGGAAAAGCAGAAATACATTAATTTATTTCCTCACTGTAAAAAACTTGCAACCTTTGAATATTAATAGTTGTTGGTGGTTTGAAAGATTTTGATTAGTGTTTAAACCCAAATACTTTAGAAATAATGAAATGAGGAATGGGGATGGACAGTTGCATTAACTATGAAATTAAACCAGCGAACAAATTAGACAAGAAGCGTCACTTGTTGTGGCACCTTTGATGTTTTGTTGCCGATAATATGACTTCTAGTGCTACTTTATTATTTTAGCACCAGATGCGTCACTATGCGTTCCTATTTATTTACACCAATCATAAAGAGCGTGTGTCTGAGAGGAATGTATTATCTCAATTTAAAATGGCCGCTATTTATCATCTACGGCGTTAAACGCGTGTAAGTATATCTTTTACGGAATTTGATTAGTAATAAACACATTATTAGTGTTATTATTAAATGACAATACAGCAAGGAACAAACAAAATAACAGTAAGTTGTATTAAAAACGCGATGGGATTATTTCGAAGGATAACATTTAATTATTCTCAATTACTCCTAACGACCGTTAAGATCAACGTCAAAATAATGACTGCAGTGGCGCCCTCTCTGTAAATTGACAGTGCTGTCAAAATGTCAAAGTTGTGGACTCGGACCCATCAAAAATGACAAGGGTCGCTTATAAGTAAATCATTTTTTCAGTAACCTAAAACATAACTAAAACATTTGAAGAAGTTGTGTTTCAAACATATTGTAACGTATTGTCGGATAATAAGGCCCAACTAAGAGGTTTTAAATTTAATCAGAACAGGGGATAAAAAATAAAAAAAAAATTTGAAAAACTGAAAATATATTCCATTTGTATAAAATACATATCAAAATAAATATTAAAAAATAAATTGTTAAAAAGCTTCATTTAGGGCTTTATTATCTGCACAGCATATAATAAGTCCCGCAATATAAAATCTATTTAGTCTTCATAGTTTGGGCAGATAAGGTCTTCTATGTCATCTGCACTAAAGCCAACACATTCCTCATGTACCCAGCATTTGCAGTTAACACATTGACGCATATCTGCCACAAACATTTCTCTACATACTTCACAAAAGAAGATAGACGCTCAAGGTGGGAAGTCGCTGCTCCAGTAAAAGTAGAAGGACGTGGTTTATCAGATTTTTTTTTTGCTTAGTAGTTGTCACTTTCTCTCCAAACAGATTTCTCCTAACATCAAGCGCTTTATAATTTAGGGCCTTTTTCCTGACTTGTCTGTTTTGTTTAGTTTTTACGTCTGGAAGTTACCAAAACCTCTTTGAAAGTCTTAAGTTGTTGCCCTTTTTTTATTTATTAAGAGAGCGAGTGGTTGTTCATCTTCCAGATCCCATTCTGCGTCTTGAGTTTCATTATTTTGTTCTGTGTGACTGGGTAAACTTTGAGCATATGCATGTTCCGGAAATAGCATTCTTGTTAAATGGATAAATCCCAATAGCTCTAAATCCATTCGTTATGTTGCTTATTATCATTGATCGTCCCCAGACTGGTGTGAAAACATACGAAAATCTTTCTTTGTTTAAACTGCTGTTTGGATATGTTTTCCAGTAATGTAGAAGCTCTTCATCCCACTAATGTTCAAAAGGTCTGAGGATGGAATTATCAATAGTTGCAATTCGTGTGTCGTATTGGTGGGTAAACACAACAAATTTATGCCTAAGTCTAGAGCTTTTTCTGCAATACTTATATCTATCTTGTCAAGAAGCTTCATCAAAGATTAAGATTACTGGAGGAGTTGACATAAATTTTGAAAAAATTCAAGCCACTTAACAAACACTTCATGTGTCATGCTTCCTTTTAGTGTCATTTGAACAATATACCCTGGAGGTAATGCACCTGAAAATGTTGGCTTCATATGTTGCCATTTGAATAGAATCATGGGAGGAATAGCATGCCTCATTGCAGTCGCACATGCTACGATGCACACATTTTCGCCATGTTCTTATGTACTAAGTCAATCCTCTTGGCTGCTCTTAGGGCTAGAACAATTTGTTGATGATGCAGGGTAAGGCGACAATCTTTCTCATCCCATATTATAAATTTTGTCAGGTCTTTGTTTTAAATCAGTTTTTTTTTTCTTCCAGCAGAGCATTTAATTTTACAAAATAATCTACGATTGCTTTATTTATATATTCATAGGTTGTGCTTTTCTTTTAGAAAGATTTGTATGTCTCTTCATGAACGAACGATACCATCCTCTAACCAGCCAATTTTTGGTTATTATTAAAACGATTAGCAATATTAAATTTTGTAACAAAAGAATAGACACTTCTGCGAACTGTTTTAGGAGTTACTGGAAATCCTCTTTCAGCAAATTTTATTATTTTACGTTCCAGTTGTTCCTCAGCTTCTACATCTAATATTGGTTTCCTTCCCAATCATCGAGAAGTGATTTCGTATTGTACGGCGGGGAATTCCACAATGTTGTTCTACTGTTCTCTGCTGTGAACTGATGGTCCAAGCATATAAGTTTAAAGAAATTAAAAATGACAAAATTAATTTAGCTAGCTCAGCAAAAATGAATTTAAAAGGGCGCCAGAGATTCTTAAATCTCAGAGTAATTTTTTTAAAAATTAATAGTGGGCGTGCAAAATTACTTTCTTTAAAATCCCCAAAAATTGAAATGGCTGATTCAGAAATAAAAGAACTATTTAAGATGATATTTACAATCATTTAATTTATTATTGTAAAAAAAAAAAAAAAAAAAACATTTGAAACAATTTACAGGATAAATGAAAACCGTGAATATAAGATTCCGGCAAAAAACAAACCTGCATAAGATTCTACAATTTAAAAAGGACAATGCAAATCCTTTAGCAAACAAAATGGAAGATTTGTTCCAGAAGATAAATCTCAATCCCACAAAAAATATCCACGCGGTCACGAAATTTAAACCAAACTAAATTTTACACGTGGAGAAACAAATATAATTTAAATTGAAATTTAATTTTAACAGCACAAAGCTTCACTTCACCTTAACCGTGGTGATTAACAATACAATACAAATCAGCAAAAAAAAACGGAAAAATTTAAACTTTTTTAAACTAAAAACACGAAACTTTCTAAACATTTAACAATAATTCTGATCTAATATTCAAAATGTGCACACAATTAAACAAAACAGCAATAATTAAATAACGAGTTTTTGATGGATGATTAATATCAAAATACCCGAACAAAGATTTAAAATTAAATGAAATTACCTACATGGTAGCAAACAAAAATGAAAAACATGTACTTACACGGCCGCCATCACTCAAAGAACTGAGGGCCTCCAAGGGATAACATCGTACATATATCAAATTTACAATCTGCGTGCGATGAACGCAACGCATCGCAAAGAAAAAACTAGCAAATAAACTATACAATTCAGGTACACGCAAAATGTACAAATAAATGAAATTAACTATACACAACTGACCAAATAAAATGATACTAACAATTAATAGACTTGTGGAAACTCTATCATTGTTTTGACAAGGCTGATTTGGAATAAATAAAAATACACATTTAAATTTCCGAAACCCGGGGTGCCATTCCACAGCAGTATGCTTGGAATTTACCTTGTCTTATAAGATTCAGTGCTTCTTCCATCATCTCTGCCGTCCAATTAAGGCGATCCCACGACACTTTTTCCCCATTTTGTCTATAATATCAAACAAGTGTTCTTCAAGAAACAATAATCTTTACGTGCAATGGGTGAATTTTCATTTAGATGGTTTAAAATGCCATCTGTTTTTGATGCTGTATATTTACATACATCTTTGAAGTTGCAACCTTTGTAAATTTTAGATTGATCTTTATCAAAAACAACAGCTACATTTTTCTCTGTTAATTTATTTACTGATAATAAATTGGCATTTATATCTGGAACATACATGACATCAGTAATTGTTCCTGTTTCAGTATTATCTAATTTCTTCTATTCTTATTTTCAAATTTTGAAAGCCAATCTCTATTTTTGGTCATATATTATACTATATGGTAATAATGCAGTTGTTAGCAATACACTGTCATTTTGCTTTTGAGATTTTTCATCATTTGATTTTTGAGACCTTTCATTACTTGACAAACATTTATTCTTTTGTTCTTTCTTAAAATATTTACATTTATATGGCCCTTTTTACCACAGTGATAACAAACTGGTTCAGACCTTTTTGTTGTGCTTACCTCAACCTTTTTTGCCGCTAATGCTGACTCACTTGAAGTGTTTTCAAGAGTTCCTCTTCGATAATCATCTTGCAACAAGCGACTTTATACCATTTCCGTAGAAATCGTGGTGAACGTAGCTTCTATTCCCATAATAAGTGGATAGAATTCACTCGGCAGCCCACCTAATATAATCATTGCCAGTTCTTCATTATCTACTTTATGATTTATATCAGCTAACTGTTAAACAAGAGATATCACAGCGCTAATGTACTCATCCATGTTTCGAAAGTCTTCGTTTTTACTCCTCAATAATTTAAGTAACAAAGCAAGTCGACGACACAATGCAGTGTTTTCGAATGCCTTCTGTAAATTTGTCCAAGCATCTTTTGCATTCTTTGCTTCTCGTACATAAACAAAACATGATGGATGAACATTCAGACAAATTTTAGCAAGGGATTTTTGATTTTTATTTTCATTGGTTTCAGTTCCTTCCAGACATGTCCATAAATTGTCCGTAATTAAAGACATTTTCATCACAAATTTCCAGTTGTTATAGTTATTTGCTCCTTCTAGCTTTTCTATTATCACTAGCAATAAAATTGTGCCAGCCACACAAAGAAACTGTAAGAAAATTTTGGCGGGTATACGCCCAGGCAGTTATGCTTAACCTTGAAAAGAACCCATCAACCGCTCTTAACAGGTTCTGGGCCCATAACCTGTTAGCAGAGCGTAGTTGGAGAAAAAATGACACAGGTTATAGTTTTACTATACTTGTATTCTTCTTTTGAAACTATATAGCTCAGCAAAATAAAATAATGTTAGACAACCTGAAGAAAAATAACATGTTACATACATATTAAAAATGCAACTGACTGATAACCTTGAAATATTAAATTACACTAACTTGTTTTTAATACCAACCTAAGAGAGAGGGATTACAAAAGAATATCTAACACTTTGTATGAAGACAGCTTTCATGTTTTAATGCAACTGCCAACATTTCACAAAGAAAAATCTTTTTTTTTTTTTTTCGAAGTATCGCAAATTGTATGTTAAACGTCTCGTATTTCTATTACGTAGTTTTCTAATACTGATTTGTTATCTGTCTGCTTCAAGATTGCGGTCCCCTCAAAGTTAGGTCATCAGAGTACGAAGCCTGTTACGATGCTATATCCAAGTTGGAAGTACCTTGTCCTAATAAATCCAAAGAAGGCACAAGAATTCTCAAAAAATGCCGTGCCCCATTTTCTTATTCGATTGGATATAAGCCGAAGGAGATACTAAATGTGACTCACAAATGTAGAGGCAAAGATTGGTGGTCACCTTACGAAAACTGCCAGTCAGGTTAGTACGAATCAGAATTGGACATTTATTGGTAACAAAATTATTTGCAAATAAACGTGGAAAAATCATTGCAAAAAATATATTTTACTGCAAAACGTTACTGTTTTTGCATTTTCTTACGTGATCAAATAATAATTTCATCTATGTCGCACTTTTGGTTACAACGAAAGTCAATTTTGATATTATAAATAGAAATATATCTTTTTGTGTATTTTTAGATTCTACTGGGCATTTTAAGCCAATTTTATAAAACATCTACTTACCTATCGATTACTGTTTTAGAGTTAAAAACAAAAAAATGATGCATCGAAGGAGCTATACAGTAAAAGGTACGTAGATAGTTTTTATGCAGACTGCGCAGAGCATAGGTCCTCTACTATCTAACCAATGATTAAAAAGTAAACAAAATTATACAGGCTGTCCCATAATCTAGCGTTGGCGTAGCGTAACTTCTTAGTTTTCTAATGGATGTATTAGATTTGTATTAGTGAAAAGCTAAATAATAAGACAATGCTCACTTGATAACTAAAAACTATTTATGCTTCTTTTCTATTCATACTTATTTTTAAATTGATGTATTAGATAATGTAAACTATAAATTTCAGTGACAGAGCTCATAAAAATCATGAAAAAACAAAAAAGAATTAAGAGCAGTTTTAAAAGTCAATAAACAAACCAAATAACAAACATAGATTCTACAAACCTAACAATAGTAAATAAAGAACCTATTCGTCGGTAAATAGTATATTATTGAAAAAAAATACACATATTCGGGATATTTATTAATCATTAATTCATAAAATTATGCGACAGCAACAATCGTTGATTAAAGTTAGTCAGTTCTTGGAATATGCTAATTTTGTACAATCGATATTTATTTTTATGTAAAACTTAATAATCGTTATAAAATTTGAGAAGCGTGCCCTAACATGCAACAACGTCTTGTTAAGAAATGAGCGAAATGAATCGAAGGCCGGCTAAACTGAAAGTGAGTTACGCATGCGCGCCTAGCGATTTGGGAACAATAATCTTGTTTGTTAATTTAGGAATACTGTTAGTCATCGTAGTCCAGAATTTTTTTTCTTGTTCACAGATTGTGGTCGACCAAGAGCAAATAATAAATATCCGTGGTTAGTTGCCATCTACGACGCAAGCGAGGAGTTAATATGTACAGGGTCTATTATTTCGGCTTATCACGTCTTGACAGGTATGTAACTTTTCTCTCATTTCTTCTTCGTCAAAGAATCTCAGTCCAATGGATAAGTGTTCCTTTCCAGAGATATCGGCTGTTTTATCCGTCAATACACAATACGATTTCTTACGCCCTGAGCACGAAATTTTTCACTCGACTACTTCATAGATCAGTCAGCTTCTTTCTGTATTTGCGTAGATGTGTATGTAACATTTTTTCCTCTTCAATAAAAACTTCTTCAAATCTTTATTACCTACATCAATTCTCAAGTCCTCATGAATTCTCTTGTGTTGCTCTTTACTTCTCAACGGTAGATCGTGCAACCCGCAAGAAATTGCGTTTGATATTAATGTTGCGGTCAATGGTATGACCGATGCATTGGTCCTTCGAGAAATTAGTATATCAAATACTTTGTCCACTAGTTTTATAAACTTTACTATAGCTACGACATCCTTAAATTTATGAATTTTAAAGTTCTTACTGAAGAAAGTAAGTGCATCTGCCACACCGCTGCTCAATGTCTGTACTGCAAGCTTGACCTTCATTATCTGCTTCTCGTAGCGAATGTGGGCATTTCTTAATTTATTAGCGCAATAAACTCTTTCAGTGGTTTGGTAATCGTTTAATTTTTCTATATATTTCCATTCCACTTTTTCTCCATCAGAATCAATTATTGTGCCTAATTTAGCCCAGTTGTTCCGTAGTAACTTAACCATATAGCAAATATCCAGAACAATGTAAACAGGAGTAGAATTAGCTGGATGGGGAAACGGTCCATCACAGGTGACTTAAATAATTTTTACTCCTACTTCATCACAACTGTTGCGGTCAATTTTATGACCGATGCGTGGAGCGGGCTTGCTTATAATGAATGGACTGTTTGTGTAGTGCTCCGCGCTTGTTTTATCAAATGACCAAATGAACACACACGTGGAAATTTATGTTGTGATATCTTAACCCGCTTGGTATTGAAACTCCTAATAGTTCAAACAAGATTTATTTAAAACTTATAACTGATTTAATAACACTTGACTATTTTCGACATATGCGTGTACAGTACATGATAGCTACTCTATTTTCTATTGGCTATTGTTTGAGTGCGTGTGTGTTTGTGTGTGTGTGTCGGCCATACAGATTTCTTGTGTATTAAGAATGTAGTTTCTAACTATATTACATCTTTCCCCTCTTAAGTTTATAAATTTAATCTACAAGGTGGTTTTATAACTCTCCTAGGACGAGAAGTAATATTTAAGGCGGTACTACTCGGTTCTTGTGCAATGGCTTTTGATTTTTCGGGACTGTTATTTTGCTGTTGTTTTTCTTTCGTCACCTCCTTGTCTCCTTGGTCCCTTATGCTGATTTCTCTCACAGCCTCCGCACTGAAGGTTCCTGCACTTTTTTCTTTATCTTGATACGGTGTCGGCTCATTAATATTCTCTTGGTTTTCTTGTTCTCTGTCATAATTTCCTATTTTGATTATTTGATCAAGATGTCTTTTCCATACAATGTTTTCACTATCCTCTTCCACCAAGTATGTTCTATCACCTAGTGCCCTTGATGACTCTTGCTTTCTTCCACTCCTTCTTGTTCGGATTCCTATAATCCCTTGTGTATACCTCCTCTCCTTCTTCAAACTCGACTACTCTCTTCCCTGTAAAATATTTTCTTTGTCTGTCCCCCATACTTTCTACGGTACTATGTAAAAAATCTAGATGTGTTTTTAACCTTCTTCCAAACATTAGTTTTGATGGGCTTTCGTCAGTTTCGGTATGTGGAGCATTCCGATAGGTTAAAAGCATCTGCATATAATTGTATTTAATGAAGTATTTTTATTTTTCGGATCCTTCATCGCTTTGTATATTCCTTCCTATTTTCCTATTTCCACCATTACTTGCTGGATGATAGGGAGGTGGTGTTATATGTGTAATTTTGTTTTTATTACAAAAGTACAAAAATTCGCTAGATGTAAACTGTCTACCATTGTCTGTGACTATTTTGTTAGGTAATCCAAACCTTGCAAATACTTCTCGTAACCTTTCAATTGTCTCTGTAGCGTCTAATTTGTGCATCTGCATCACCTCTACCCATTTAGAAAAACTATCTACCAAAATCAAGAACATTTTTCCATTGATAGGGCCAAAGAAATCTAAATGAATTCGCTCAAACGGTTTATTTGTTCGTTCCCATTTAATTAACATCGCTCTCTCTGGTTCAGGTCTTACCGCTAAACAGGCTGGACAACTCCTCACCAGATTTTCTATGTCCTTATCCAAATTTGGGTACCAGAAGTAACCTCGAGCTAAAGACTTCATTTTGGATATACCCAAATGTGTAGAGTGCACATTTGTTAATAACATTGGTCGAATTTTTTCAGGAATTATAGTCCTATAGCCCCACATAATGACGCCCTTGTCCACGCTCAATTCGTTCTTTCTCGCTGCATATGGTTTGTACATATCAGCTACAACATTTGGCCAGCCATTAGATATATACTGATAGACTTGTCCTAAGATTCGACCATTCCTTGTAGCTGATCGAATTTTTAATGAATCTATCGGCATACTATTTTCTAGAAAATTTAAATAATCATTTTCTGTTGTACAATTGTCCTCCTCTTTGACTTCTATTGGAAAACGTGAAAGACCATCGGCTCCTGAATTTGCCTTTCCCTTAACATATTGTAGTTTGTAGTCAAATTCGGCTATATACGCAGCCCAACGTTGCAAACGCCCTGCTACCATTAACGGAACTCCTTTGTTTTCACCAAACAAGGCCAACAGGGGTTTGTGGTCTGTCGCGAGTATGAATTGTCGACCCGTTAAATATTGGTAAAATTTCTTTATTCCCCAATACAAAGCTAACCCTTCTCGGTGGATTACTGAATAATTCTTTTCCGGTTTTGACAAAACTCGTGAAGCGAACGCGATTGGTTTTTCCATTTTATCAGGAGAAATATGGAGTAATACTGCCCCAATTCATTTCTGAATAGTTCTTTATATGAGGATAACAACTCATCTAACTTCTTTTTGGCTGTCATGTGTGACACTTGAACGTTTAGTACAGCTTTTGTGAAAACATCTAATATATTTAACTGTTGTAATAAATCTCTGCCCAAGAGAGGTCTACAACCACCTTTTACAAGTATCAATCTAACTTTTTTTTCGATATCTTTATAACAAATATTGACATAAATTTCACCTGATGGCCTTATATAACTACCATTGTAAGTCTTTAATTTAACTAATGTAGGCAACAATATGATATTTTTAAATTTTTCATTATAAACATTTTTAGGTAATATTGACACTCCTGCGCCTGAATCAATTTCCATTGCAATTTTAATGTTTTCAATTTTTACAAAAATATCAATTGGCTTGACTACATTATTACTCTCTAAATGAAACATTTCTACAACCTCGTCATTCTTATCTACATTTACATTATTATCTACCCCTTCTGCTTCAACATAATGATTTTTATTTACATTAAATTTACATACTACAGCTAAATGTCCATTTTTTTACAAATTTTACATATATATTGCTTATACGTACAATTAGAGAAATTATGTGAACCCTTACCGCAGGTTTTACATTTCAAATCTGTTTTCGTTTCAGTGCTTAATGTCTTCCCTACTTCTCTAATGGATTTTACATTTTTAGCTATTCTATTTACCATCACTGTCTCCGACATTTTATTTGTTGCTTCTTTTTGTAATGCCATTTCAACTAATTCTTCTAATTTTTTTGTCTCACCTTCTTCACAAAGTTTATCTAAAATCTTACCACCAAAGATAAAGATATGTAGTAACCCCCTTAATGATACCGGCAAATGCACTAGCATTCTGACCCCTTTTATCAATTTATTGTTTCATTTTTGTTCTATTACGGCAAAATTTAGGGTAGGAGTACTGCCCATATCTGGCTACGTCCATGTATATGTCCCAAACAGATAATACATAATCCAGAACACCTGGAAACTATTTTAGGACTTCTTTTATTGAAAACCTTAGACTCTTCAAATTTCGCTTCATCTTATATGCAAAAAGATTCAAAGGACACATTCCTAATATATACAACGTACTTTATAGATCGACTGTGTTTCCATCTCGATTACGTTGGAACCAACCAAACAATCACGGCACATGATGTGTCAAATTACACAATCATCGCCGGTAAGCACTACAGTAATATACACAGAAAGAGAAAGACGGCCCAAATTAGGAAAGTAAGTACTTATCATCTCACTTGTCGTTTGAGAGTAATTACAAACCAAGTTCGTTATAGGTTACCAAGGCAACAACTCAGAGTGGGTATAACACGAGCAGTATAATTTTGGTAGAAGTGGATAGCGAGTTTGATTTTTCTGATGATGTGCAACCAGTCTGTATAGACTGGTCTAACTATTACGAACAGAAAGATTTCAGTGAAGGCAATGAAGCAGTCGTAAGTTAAAATAAGAGCATTATTTGGAACTTTAAGTAAGCACTCGTAGTACGGTGGTAAAATACAAAGCCCACATGCAATCCAAGAAGATATATAATAGGTGTACAAAGCTTGGAAATCTTAAGCTAGATTAGATTAGGATTAGAGTAACCATGAAGTTCTGTTCCGCAATCTTTTCAGATCTTTGTCTTGAATAACTCGATACAATTGTCTCGCTTACGGTTGACTGTCGTCTTGGCTTTTTTTGCGTCTCGTTAGCTTAACTAATCTGAACTAATCTAATCTTCTATCTCCCGCTTCTTGTAAATGTAGACCACTGCCGACAACGGCATTCGTACAAATCAATAAGTAACTAATCAAGATACACTAACGAAGTTTATCTATCACGAGAAACGATTATTATTACCAACGCTTCGTCTTTTGGGTTAGAAGTGGTACTGAAGTAGGAATAAGAAGATTGCGGATTCGAATTGACTAAATATGCAAGCAAAACTTTGACCAAGTGTCAATGCAACTAGTCGCAGATCAAAAAATAAAGTTGTGCACCAGCTGTGCATACGAAAGATTCAAATATTTCATTCTGGCCTTCATATTACACTCGGGATAGAGACAAAGTTTTAGTATCGATTTTTAACAACCAAAATTGGACGACAACTAGGCTGTAGCGAATGGATCTACGATTGTTGTATTTCTATGATATTTAATGCGTTCCGAGATAAGACTTGACGGCAGCGGACATTTTGTCGTTTCTTCGAACTCTTCAAACAAGACGATGCCAATGTGTCAATCCAGTTGATCCAGATGAGACTCCCAGCTGCGAACGAAAGGTTAAGCAAAATCACAGTCAAACAGTAGCGAGATGATTTTGCATAAAACTCCGAGAATTCAGTACAAAGGGTTATCCAAACAATAGTAATAACAACAGCAATATGCGAAACCTGCGAAAGATAGCATCCGAGAAGCAATTTGAAAGAATTACGCATTTTAATCCCACAGAAACTACGAGAATTTGCCTTACTGAATATCCATGATGGACATTAGAGTATTGTAAAATGCGGAAAACCGGTAATTAGTGAGGTAGCCGAGAACGTTTAAAAAAACGTTGAGTAACTGGTAGAAGACTAGAAGGGTGTATTATAGAAGTTTCAGATTTACGAAAACTGTTGCAATCTTTAAAATATCCTGAAGTCTTACGACGGAATGTGGAGGAATCTGCTTGGCCTCTAGCCCAAAATATTTGCTTTGTGGAAGAGGTAAAATCATCATCAATCGCTCCGTCGTTGGGGAAATGCCGAAGAGGTCGAAACTTGAAGTGGTGGAAAAAAAATGTCGACAGGCTAACAATTATGCAAAGATTGCAAGCTTTTTACGGTATGAAATAATTAGCGAATTAATGTATTTCTGCTAATAACTGTGATAATTAAGAGGATTTTTTCCCAAGCAAAAATTTCCTCACGCAGGATTCGCACCCACACACTCTTGTTTACCGTATTACAGTTATTAGCAGAAATACATTAATTCGTTAATTATTTCATACTGTAAAAACTTGCAATCTTTGCATATTCGCCGTCCTGTCGCCCTTTTAAGATCTCATTTCAAGATTCATATTTTTCGAAAACGTACCATATGTTGCAAACCATTAAAGATTATGATGTCATTTTACTAGTACCCAAGAAAAATAATTGTCCGTACCAAATTCTGTCAAAAGAATCACTAAATTATATGCAAAGTGTTTACAATGGTTTGCAATCGTGACGTAAATCATCATAATTTACATTATTGGTCACACGAAACTCCACACTGGATGCAAGAACTTGACAATCAAAATTGTGTGGAGCATAAACACGTGGTGCGGCATCCTTGGTGGCCCAAATAATAGGATCCTACTTCTTTGAAGAAACGGTAGACGAGAATGTGTACAGCAGTTTTTTTTAACATGAATTGCCAGTGCTCCTCGAAAACGTGCACTTAGAAACAAGAAGAGATATGTGGTTCCAACATGATGGTTGTCCTGCACATTTTGCTGCACATGTGAGAGAAAAATTAAGTGAAAAGTTTCCAAATAACTGGAACGGGAGAGTGTTCGAAATTTCATGGCCAGCTAGATCACCAGACCTGACATGTTTAGACTAGTATTTTTGGGGAAGGGTGAAAGATATTGTTTGTCAAAATCGTCAGCAAAGTGCGGAAGAAATGAAGATAAGAATAAGGCAAACGTGTAGATCCATAAGCAGAGAAGAGCTAATTCGAGTTCATAAGAACTTTCAGGCCAGAATAGAACGACACATAGAAAGAAACGGCAGACATTTTGAATAATTTATTTTTATTTAGTTATTTTACATTAAGTTCAATAATTTTTTTATGATTATTGTATTCTATTTTTTTTTTTTTTTTAATGAAATAAGTACAATCCTTTTATCTGGCATCTCTAAATTATTGAGTATCATCTATTCCCTCCATATAAGCAATAAATGTAAAGTATCTTTTATTTTACTCGTATCAACCACAACATTAAAAACCATGGATCAGCAATGAAAAAATTAGATCTTAACGATGAAGTAAAGTAACATTGGTTTCATGATTGTCAAAAACCTAATTGTCATTTTCATAGCCCACTGCAAGAAATGTACTAAAATTTTCATAGACGTGTAAATAATGGTTGATATCTTGAAAACGACTAGGAATAGGTATATGCCAGTGGTTCTCAAACTGTGGTACGTAAATTTTTAGGGGGTACGCGGCCGGCCAACAATAAAATAAAACAACCCGGGACACGTATGGACACGTTGACGTGCGCGCGCCACTAAGGGCTTAGTCATCAGAGTGGGGCTGTGTGGCCGGCCAATCACTCGTGTCACTGCACTGCAGTAGCATTGCCTGTTATTACAAGCTCGCTCTCAGTATTGTGTTATTTTTGTGGTGTGTTGTGTTATTCTGCGGACACTCAATCCTGTTGAAACACGTTTACGGACATCTGTTTGAAAACTGAGTCAGGTACCACGTAAGTGAATTTTACAATAAAAATTAACAATGGATAAATGGCTCCTAAAGAAAAGGCCTCATGAAGATCTGCATCAAAATTCTGGTCCATCAACTTCACAAAATGAAAGTAGACCTGAACGTCTTGTTACTAATGAGCAGCTCAAGGAAAAAAATTAAAAAACCCGAAAAACTGGCAAGTGAATATAAAAGTAAAAAGAGAAAATATGACGAGTTGTACTTAAAATTAGGTTTTACTTGGACTGGAAGCTCAGACGAGCCTAATCCACAATGCGTTGTTTGTTCAGAAATTTTATCAAACAATTCTATGAAACCTTCTCTTTTAAAACGCCATTTTGAAAGCAAACATGAGAACTTAGTCAAAAAGGAGTTACGGTACTTGAACGTCTTTGGAAGATTTGAAAAGTAGGAAAAACACGATAAACACTTTTCTGGTGCAGAACAAAATGAAAGTGCTCTAAAAGCTTCTAAAAAGTTAGTCATTTAATTGCGAAGTCTGGTAAAAACCATACTATTGGCGAAAACCTTATCCTCCCTGCCGCAGCAGAAATTGTTTCTTGTATGTTTGGAGAGAACGAGGCAAAAAGAATTACAGCAATTCCATTATCAAATGATACAATTTCAAGGAGAATTAGTGATATGGCGTATGACACAAAAGAATAATTTGTTGGAGCAATTCGAGCTAGTCCTTGCTTTGGTATACAACTCGATGAAACCACGGATGTCGCTGGCCTAGCCCAACTGATCGTTTTTGTACGTGGCATTTTTCAAGATGAAATATTTGAAGATATTTTATTTTGTAAGAACACTTAAAACATCGACAAAAGGTGAAGATATTTTCAATTTGTTAGATTCTTTTTTTCCGAAAACCAGCTCGAGTGGAAAAACTGTGTGTCAGTGTGTATGGATGGTGCTAAGGCTATGAGCGGTCACATCACAGGGCTGGTAGGCCATATTAAAACCGTTTCAACTGAGTGTAAGTTCAATCATTGTGTCCTTCACCGAGAGGCTTTGGTGGCTAAGCACCTCCCTGACGAACTTAAAGATGTCTTTGATCAGAGTGTGAAAATTGTGAACTTCATAAAAACTAGGCCCCTAAAATCTCGTTACTTTAAAATTCTATGCCAGGATATGGGGAGCCTTCTATGAGAACTTATTGCTACATACTGAGGTACGATGGCTTTCTCGGGGAAATGTTTTGTCCCGTGTATTTGAACTCCACAAAGAATTACATAATTTTTTTACCGAACACAAATCCCATCTGTCTTCTGTACTTACTGATTTTGATTGGCTTTTGAATTGGCTTATTTAAGTGATATTTTTGGAAAACTCAACATCTGGAATTTATCCATGCAAGCCAGTGTTTCTGATATTTTTAATATAGAAAAGAAAACTGATGCAATGGTAAAAAAGATCATTCTCTGGGAAAAACAAATAGAAAATAATAACTGCGAGCCGTTTGAAAGATTACTTACATTTTTGCAAGATAATGAGAAAAACATATCTGACTTCACTAAACTCAAGACTCAAATGGGCCAGCATTTGAATGCATTGAAGATCCGCATGAGAGAGTACTTTCCACCTTTGGAGAAACAGTATAACTGGATACGTGACCCCTTTAATGCTGATGCTATGGACACTAACCTGACTATCTTTCAAAAGGAACACCTCATTGAAGTATCATGTGATCCCACGTCGAAAAACAAATATTTGACTGCTGGTACTACATTGTTAGATTTCTGGATCGGTATTAGGAAGGAATACAAAGAACTGTCAAGCACTGCTGTTAAAATTTCTTGTTGGGTTTTCCACCACTTATTTATGTGAAAAGGGTTTCTCAAGTTTAACCTATCTTAAAAATAAATCTAGAAACAAATTAAATGTTGAAGATGATTTAAGATTGTATTTAACCAAGTTAAAACCCAATTTTGATAAACTGTGCAAAGGGAAACAAGCTCACCCTTCTCACTAATCTCTTTGAAAGTAAGCGCTTTTTGTTCTTTAAATTTTGAGTGTGTTTGTTTTTAATGTAATAAAAATGTTTGTAAACAATATCTCTTTGTTTTTATTTAAACATGACGCGTAATTCAGTTTCAAAGGTTAACACTATACTTCTATGCTACATAGAAGGCTTTAAGATTTGTTTAATATTTTAATTATAGTTTACTTAGTACCGGTAACTGAGAAGGGGTACCTAAAATGTTTTGTGGGTAAAAAGGGGTACAGTGTCTAAATAAGTTTGAGAACCACTGGTATATGCATCCTTCATACCTATCGACAGAGAATTTATTTCTGCATTGAATGGTATAATTAGGAATATAATGTTACATTTGAAAAAAATGATTTTTCAAATCCTAAATGTATCCGAATTGACAATTGATTTATAAACACTTTGTATACAATTTAGTGGTTCTTTTGACAGAATTTGGTACGGACAACTATTTTTCTTGGGTACTAGTAAAATGACATCATTATCTTTAATGGTTTGCAAAATATGGTACGTTTTCGAAAGAGATGAAAACGTCAAAAATTTGACAAAATCTCTCAAAAATAGTTGAATTTAGGGATAGAGAAGTTTGGTGAAAATTGTATTCAAATAATCTGTAGGATTCATTGAGGTAAGAAAAAACATGATACCATTTAGAATAAGAAAATTGCTATCCACTTCCGGTCTAATGGAACGTTTCCGGAGGGAAAAATATTTTCGCATGATTCTTTGGCGGTTGTTATTATTTTTTTGTCGCGTTAGTCTAGCTGCAATAGATCGCGAGAAAAAGATAGTGGACGAGTGGTCTGAAACACCCTGTATGTCGATTTGTCGCACAAATCTGCATATCCCTCGCTAGCTGAAATGGTAGAGCCCTCGTCCGGTAAACGAGAGTATGTTGGTTCGAATCCTGCGTGAGGAAATTTTTTCTTGCGAAAAGTTCCTCTTAATTATTACAGTTACTAGCAGAAATACATTAATTCGTTAAAGCTATTTACGATCACTGCCACAACGTACGTGTACTATTGAATTAAAGGCAGGCGATAAAGTCTGCATTGCTGATTCGTGTGCACCGGTATCATGGAACAGAAGTATACCAAGCTAAGGATACATAATTAAAACGGACAAATTATCGCTCATATTCAGTATTATATTAGTAGTTGATGTGACAGTTGATATAATTTGTGAAATTGTCATATGTATGTGTGAAAATCTATTGAAACACAATAATACAATAATGCATGCATTCACTTCTCTTTAGTTATGTTTTGTTCTATGTATGTATTTTTTAAGGCAGTCGAATGGGACTACAACAATGACGAAGTGGTTCCGTGCGAGGGTCCAAACGAGTTTAACGTCCAATTTTGGCACATGGACACTTGCATCGAAAACCTCCCTAGTGATTACAATTGGTTCGATGCTTATATTAGAGACAATTTCTGTGTTACCTACATAAACGGCAGTAAGTTACAATTATCACATCTTTAAAAATATTGCGTTACACTTACAGTCTGTCTCACAAGAACGTATGAGCAATGACGATAATGACATCTAGATAAATGACTCCCTGCCATTTGAGCGCTTTATAGACAATTTCTGTCAAGCCTTTGAGCTGTAAATGGAGCACTACAAAGCCCAAAGCTCGTCTTACTGGATTCAGAAACCCAATCACTTACAATATAGTTTTTTCATTACGGCATTGCCAAGACTCTAAATTGAAATCTAAATTAGTGAAGCTTATATTTCCACAAAAAGAGAACTCAAAATATCGTTAATCAAAGGTTAAGGGTGTGTTAATTTCTAAAATAAAGTATTAGTAAAAGGAAATTTTGCGTTGATCCACGTCCAAATTCTCACTTTTCAACAAGGAATGAGGCCGATACTGTGGAATTATATAGGATTTTCTAGGGAACTGGCTAGTTTCTCGGCTTAAAGAAACTCTTCAGCTTCAAAAACTTGAATTTATTTATATATATTGCTATGGAATCAAAGGTATGGAATCTAATTTAGAGTCATTAGAGTCACGTTAACTTTTTTTCTGTTGTTGTGTGCATTGCAGTATGTCTTTCATGTTGTATACTGACCATTTCAATTTTTTAGTATTGTCATCTATATTATGACGTTTCATATTCAAGTATTTGGCTACGTGAACAAATAAATTATTATCAAATACAAAAAGCCAAGAAGCTGCAATGTTTCCTGACATTTCAGATCAGACGGCTCCTACAACCATTTTTCTGAAGGAAGTTTAAAAATAAGCTGTAACGCTAGTTTTAATCCAATCTTTTGAATTTCAAAGAGGGTGATCTTCAAGTAAAGTTTGCACAATAGCGTTAATATGTCATTTTTTAAGTCTACTAGTTTCCTTTAAAACGCCTCGCTCCTAAGATACCTTGAATTGTCGAAATACCCATAAGTTCTTGTGATACAGATTCCTTAACTCTTAGCACTTCCGCAATACAATTTTATTCTTAGATCAGTCAAGTTGCGGTAAAAGCAAAGGAGTGGGCGTATATTTCAAATCTAGTCCTTGGCGATATTACCTTAGGGGTATAATAGTTGATGTCTTTACGGAGCCAGAAGTAACGTACGTCTTGTTCGGAACCGTGTCATTGGTTCTGAGATGGCTGAAAGAAGAAATGCAGTTACATCCGAAGTTTAAACAACTGTATGCGACGAAGGATATGAGGTTTTCGAAGCGGAAAACTGGATGTAAACTGCCAGAGCATAGCAAATACGGTAAATTTAAACTGATCCTCGGAGAGACGTACAGAGTGGGAGCGTGGGTCCCAACAGAGACGATAATTCTACAGTTTTGCACCGCTGACAGGAATGAAACGCCCTTCTCAACCCGTTGTAAGTTGGGCCAATGGCAACCGCCAATCGAAAGGTTGAAATGCAAGCGCCAGGTTAGTGTCTTATGAAGGTATTAAGGCAATCTTAGAAGTTGCTATTACGACGATAAAATTACCAATACCTATAAATATTTATCATATGAGTTGCGAAGAATACGTTTGGATTGTAGGGCATTCTTTTCTCGCTTAAGGTACTTGTCCCGCCCTTCTGTCGTCGACATCCGAAGATGTTTTTTGTAGATTTAATGGACGGGAAGTAAATTGCGTAGAACCGGAAAACAATACCACGGCTATTGTTCGCTGTAAACCCTTCCACACCATCTCAGGGAACAAACCGATTTATAAGTGCGAGAATGGTCAATGGGATCAACCATTTACTCGTTGTGCTTTAGGTAATTGTTTTGACGAAGTACTTTCTCAAATCTTGATTGTCACGCCGTCCGTTAAAAGTTACATTTACGGGGTAAGCTATGATTCCTACTTCTGTATTCCTTTATAGAATGCGGCATTAAGAGAGTCGGGATTTCTACTTTAGCGATTGGAGGATCTGAAATCATGAAGAGTGAATATCCTTGGTTAGTAGGCATCTATCGATCGACAGAACAAATATGCAGTGGAACTATCATCTCCAGGTCTCACATCTTATCAGGTATTTTATTATAGTTAGTTACCTTCCTTGTTTTTAAATTCTTTTACGAAATATTTGACTTAGCCGCACATTGCTTCATGACATCTAAGGGGTTGGTGCGGAACAAGAACCTGTATACGATCATCGCAGGTAAACATTATAGAAATATCAGCACTGAAGAATCATCAGCGCAGAGCAGGAATGTAAGTATGTCATTGTTTGGATCAGTTATGTTAGAGGGAACCTACTGGCGAAAGTTCTAAACTTGAAAGTTCAGAAAAGTTTGAAACGATGCGTGTGAAACTTAGGTTGCAACGTGTCTTACAAGGAAAAATTAATTTCAGTATTCAATTTCGTTTTGTAATTTATTTTGGCATAAAATTTTGTTTATTTAATCAATTTTTCCTATTACGCTCATTACGGCCGCAGTATTCCTTGATTTGTTTTTGCCGGCACGCGTCTTAGTTTCAATTCCTAGAGTATCGCGTCCTCTCCACGCGGCGCATATTGAATCTACGCACGTTTCATCCCCACGTACCGGTATTGAATGTACGCACGCTACGAGCCCCGACCGGCCCCGCGTGCCTACATAGGCCGTGTATCTACCACAATCGAGGCAGACTACACGGGTTCCCGATCCCTCCCTTGCCTGACTATAGTACGTTGTCGTCCTACGGAGTGACACGATTATAACCTTTCTCCGATCCTGTAGGACTGTGGTTTGTTGTCGTCTCTCGGGTGTGGCACAAATATAGTTCTTTTCCGTTCACGTAGGGCTATAATTCGTTGTCGCCCCTCAGGTGTAACACGAATATGGTTACTTTTTTCCGTTCTCGCAGGGCTATAGCCCGCTGTCGTCCTTCGGGTGTGACACGATTACAGTTCTTCCGCTCCTAGTTCGATTACCGACCGTAGCCGCTCCCGTAGGCGCGACGCCGGACGTCAGCTCCGTATTTCTTTTTCTGTTGTCGAACTATTGCTCGTTGTCGTCTCCAGCGTGTGATAATATTTTATTTCATGATAGTCAACGTAAAACCGCGCCTAGAGCCAAGTAATTTCGAGGTGAGATTATTTCCGTGTGTATCATTCCGGTGTGAACTCTGCTTAACACTGCAGGCTTATATACCTATTGTATTATTCTGTACTTAGTGTATTTCTTTATATAAACAGGTTAGTCCCTTTAACTAGGTTTAGTAGCCTGTGTGGTAAACCTTTTTGCGGTAGATCAATCAGCGGGTTGATTGCTCCCAGCAGTGGTAGTTTCTATCGTTCCAATGTAACGCATTCAAAAATAAAGTAGTGGGCTGTCTCCTTCTCCTAGTTACATAGTCTACATGTGGATTCATCTTTAAAGACGCCTATTCTTTGTAGGTACTTCCTTAGGTGACGTGTCATGTCAGCAGACTCGTCATCGTCCTAGGCTTGAGAGCCAGTTCATCCCCTGCTAATTGCCAATATTGTTGCATCATCATTCGTTTGCTGGGTATCTTTACTTCTACCCTATTCCAGTGAACCTACGATTCACTCAGTTACTGCACTAAGTATTGTAGATTTACATACTTCCAGCACCGATTCGGGTCCAGTGAATACTATTGGAAAGCCCTTTCTTGCAAGTTCGTTGCCTGTTCTTATGACCCTGCACCAGTAAACGAAAATTCCCTTCATACAGTTTGAATACGTGAAAGCAAACGTTATAGAATACATTAAAATATGTATACTGAGAACGATTTCTGATATACATCTGCGGCCATATGTTATAGTCCAGGTAGCTAATCTTCTATTACAAGAAAACTAAACTTGATAAAGTTACATAAAATATTTTCTTTTTCGGTGTCTTAATCAAATCCTTGCGCAATCGAAAACAGTGGTATGATGGAGTTCATTATAGCGCTCTTTCGGTATTTTTTTCATTTTGGGGTTGGTACATTGCGCAACTGTCAGATTCCATAAGTTATACATGGCTTTATACATGTTTACATGTTACATTATACATGTTTTCAGTGTGTTTTTAATTTTGGGGTTAGTATGTTTTTGGAACTACTACCTGTCAGAAGTCATTTTATGGTCATTTTGTTGTTGTTACACTATTTACCCTTATCAACAGTATATTTTCTAAATTCGCAGATGTTTTTTTTTTTTTTTGGAGAAAATGAATCTTGAACCTCTTGGCATAGGTTCCGAAGAATCCATGGCCGGTCAGTGCCTGCGTAAAGTAGTAGTCCGTGGTCTGGTGTGTACAAGCGATCCATGGTCTTATTTTTGGGATGAGTTTCTTGGTCCACTGCGCCTTCTCCAAGTTATGATCCCACCTCCTCTGCCACATGTCTACCGTCTCTTTCTCTGCCATTCCTCGGGCCAGCTTGTCACCATTTTCGTACATGATCCTTCTTTTGTGCGCCAAAAGGTCTATTGGGGCCGTAGATGTAATAAGTTGAACCGCCTCAAGTGACGTCGTTCGAAAAGCCGACGCTACCCTCAGCAGCATCCCCCTCTGCTGTCTTCCCACGAGCTTCCTGTATACCTTGTAACGTGTCGTTACACGGAAAAATTGATTTTAGTATATATTTTGATTTAGCAATTTATTTTATCATAAATTGTAGTTTATTTAATCAATTTTTTCTGATACGCTCGTTACGCCCGCATTTATTTCGTTAATTTGTTTTCGTCGGCAAACGTCTTAGTTTGAATTATTAGAGTATCGCCTCCCCTCCGCGCGGCGCATATTGTATCTACGCACGCTATTTCCCCACGCGCCCGTGTTGGCTTTACGCACGCTCGAATCCCCGCCAGCGCCGCTTGCCTATATAAACCGTGCATCAACCGCGATCGAGGTAGACTCCGCCGATTCCCGAACCTCTCCTGGCTGTATTCTGCTGTCGTCCCAAGGGGTGACGCGCTTATAACCGTTTACCGATCCTGCAGGACTGTATTCTGTCGTCCTCCTCCGGGGTGACGCGTTTATAGTCCTTCCGCCCCCACGAATTAATTGATTACGCTGCGAGATCGTTTCTTTTATTGTTTGTTTCACGCTCAGATTTTTTATGCCTCCCACCCTGTATATGGTTAATACGAGAATTATCGTAGACCAATTCCTGCCGTAAATTATTGATATTTCATTCGTAACGTTTAATCCGATGAGCGTCATGAATTAAACGAAAACCCCGGTATATATATATTGTACATTTATTTCCCGTGCCTTCGCGGCAAATTAACCGAAAACTCCGTTAGCCAAAACGAGTATTTCACCATAATTGATCGCTATTTATATATTTATACTTGTTAATGTTAGATGTTAAATATTGTTCGTGATTTTTGCTTACCTGTATTTACACTTATACATTTATACACTTTTTTGTCGTGTTGTTGATCTGGGGAATAACACTACGAAAACTAAGTATTAGTTTCACTAAAATATATTGTATTTGTTGCGTACTTCAAGCAAGAACCCTGGGTAATCACTCACGCACTGAAGCTGCTTCACTAGGGTTAATTTTAATAATTGTGCGACGTATTAGTACGCGACATAAACAAACATCTTCACGCGCAATTTACGTTCGCACAGCTGACAGTGATCTTCGCTAGCACCGCCACGGAAGAGACCAGAACTACGAAAACGCTGTTACAAGGGTAACCCATAAAGTTCATGAGCGAAAAGTCAGCGCGCGATAGATTATCTTCTAGCGAAAGGTAGAGATAAATCAAACATTAAAGAGAACACCACACACACCGAGAGAAACGTCGTCACAACCTTTTTCCCCAAGACTTTGTACCATATTGGTGCGCCATTCAACACTATCGAGTGCATAACTCCAGAGAGCAACTCCCGCTTTACACTACACGGGCCTCTAATATTAGGCATTATACGCGTAAGTAATGTTGTCTGTTCCCCCGCTTTCCTGCACGCATATTCAATGTGGTCTCCAAAATATAGTCTTAGGTCCAATATTATTCCTAAATACTTAAGGTTCTTACTGGTGTTATCTTAGTTCCACCGATATTGAAGAAGATATCATCTTTTTTCCGCTTGCCTTTCAGAATCAGCGCTTCTGATTTCTGTGGTGCCAATTGTAATCTGTTTTCCATCAGCCATTGACTAATTTTGCTGAGATTTTCATTTACATTGATCATTAAAGTATACTCATCCTCGGCCGCCACCAACAATGCCAGGTCGTCCGCATACCCTATTAGCTCAGATTTCTCTGTCAGCCGGATCTTAAAGATGTCAAAGAGCAAGTTCCACAGGACAGGATCAAGGACAGAACCTTGCGGTACCCCTGCTTTCACCTCAACTTCTGTCTTCCTTTCGATTTGAAGCCGCCTCCCTTCAAAGTATTTACTTATTAAATTCGCAGATGTTAGTTAACCTATTACGATTATCCGATAAAATATATTTAAATGAAGAAAATAACCTTTCTACGCTGACTTACATGGTATAGCTAAACTATTTTGGTAATTTTAAATAAGGTAGTATTTTGCATATTCCAAAAGTCTAAAATATCAGTATCTACTGGTAAACGCGATTGCATTCATACATACATTAATAGATCTGTATCCGCATGTGACAATTCCGATGACCTGTCGTTTTGTGGAAACAGGATCCAAGTTTCCAAGAAATTCTGAAAACGTTTTCGGTTTCTGGTGGGCATACTACTGGTTCATTGATTATATATAATATAGATATACCAACAGCCGCTTTATCAAAATAGTCAATTAAAGTGTCACTAGATGTCGCTTATATCTACATATTCAAATTAAATTTTTCGTCAGATTTATTTTAGCATTTATGAAAATCTAACTACATAGGCGTACACCAGCGGAGAGTGGCACATTCATTGAATTTACAACTTGTATATCTACGGAACAAAAAACAAAGGTGGTTTTTTGGGTGTCTAAATCTGGATACGTAAAAAGTAATAAACAGATGTGATATATGCCGGTAAATATATCGAGTATAAATTGTGTTTCAACTAATAATTTTAAATCAAAATTTATATACCTAAACCTTATTTTTTATTCTGGTACATAAATTAAAATAAAACCAAACTAATGGCTTACTAAATACTTTATAATATACAGCGTGAGCGCAAGTAAAGATCATTTATGCTGGAGCTTTTATTAGTAGGAGAAAAAGTGAATAAAAGTTGAAGTACTAATTATTTTACATAACTTTTATAAATAAATATAATGTAATAAATACATAACATAATAATATAAAAGAAAAAAAAAGAAAGGAATATATAACATACAGTGATCGGTAGAACGTGCGCATCATTTGTAAAATTTGTTTGTCTTTGAAACTAGTAAATCTTTCTTCTTACAAATTGCCTCTACATGTCTAGAAACTAAAATAACCCTCATCAAATCTGCCTAAAATTTAATTGTATACAAGAGATGGTCAAAAATATGAAACTACGCTAAGACTACGCTAAGATTTAAAAGACTCTTTTATTAGAGAATGTTTCAAATTTATCGCTACGTCCAATTATGAAGATTCGTTTAATTTGAGCAAAAAAAAAAAGAAATTTAATGGTTTTTTTCGGAATTACCTGTATACAAAATTGATGCTGATCATACAGCTGTCATATCCTATTCTGTGTATACTTTTGAGAGGAAATCATATGCGTATATATCAAAATTTGTTAGTTTCAAAAATGTTATAGCTTCCCAGGGAACTAAATTTAAATTTCCCACAATTATTTAGTAACTTCAACATAAAGGTACTAAAATAACTATTAATGTAATACAAAATTGTTAGTAATTTCGTGATTCAACGTTGAAGTTACTGCAAATAATTGTGAGAAATTTAAATTTGATTGCCTGGGTTTGAAAAGTAAAACTTCAAAATAATATGTCTTGCTTTCAAATGAAACAAAATAATAATATCTAATTAAATTATAAAGAGCTTACTTCATAAATAACAGACCCTTAGATCTTAGATCGAGTGAGGAGAAAAGACATTCACCCCTCTCCTTACTTCGAACAAATAGAAAAAAATATTTTTTTACATATACCTATCACAACATGCGGAATATCGTCACCTAGGAAAAAGTGGAAGTTATGAAAACACATGTTCTTGGTTCAATAAGTTATTATGTCTCAAAATCTACACGGACTTTTTTAAGAGGAAAAATGTTTTTGTGGTTGTTTCATACTTTTTCAGAGAAAAACCGGAGTGAGAACTTAATAATGTTATGTAAATAAACGTTTACTAATATTATTTATTCAAACTTACAATAAAAAAATAAAAATTAAAGTATTTCTATATTGGTCGAAAATCGAACGTAAACATAGACTTATTATACTGATTTTCACCTTACGATTATACGCCCTGTACGATTTATTTTATACTGTAGATAGATAGAGCTATTTGCTTTACACTGGTAAGCATGGTAGCATGATAACAATATAACAATAATAATAATTGCGGCATGAATGTATCGATAGTGTGTCTGCATTTTCTTACAATTATCAAGTTTTACAATTTAAATATTTCATATAAGGCGCGGACAATGTATATGCGTGGTAAACAGCACCATCTGTTATTTAGAAGCGTAACACTGTTCAAGCTATTGAGTTAACATAGGTTGAGATCTTAGATATCCCACTTATATTTTGGATCAGGAAACAGTGGCGGCTTATAGCGGCGTGGTCCAAAAGCTCAAATTTAAGCGTTGCCATTGCCTCTTATGGACGTGGTTTATCTATATTATATATAATCAATGTACTGGTTGTAAATTCATTTTTCTTTTCTTCCATCCGTTGATGTGAAGATAAGTCGTTTATTTCTATGGAAATGAACAAAAAAATAGTATTACAACTTGCAGTAACACAGTGGTTGATTGTTAGTTTTTTTTAATAATCCAAGTTTACTATGATCGATATAAATTAAACACAAGATATTGCAGCAGTACTTAATTGTAAAGGTTTTTTCATGTTTAATTACTTACCTTTTAGTGAACTAAGTCGCTTGTGATTTGCATTCAAAGATACTTTAATGCTTGGATCAAGAAATGTGGCTGCATTTAACAAATATTTTTCAAATAATTTTTTTCCTTCGAGTATTTAAGGCATCTCTCAAATAGATTCTTAATTGGCTGGGGAGTAGGATAGCAATTTGAAAAAGTACGTCCATAATTATAATATATACCTCACTGCAACAAAGTGTCTCTCTTTGTAATTTTATAGTCGCAATACAATATGGATTAAAAGTTTTTTAAAAATCACTAATAAAATTCCACATGGCGTTATTTATAGGAAGATACTTATTTTCTAAACTAAGAATGTCTATTATTTCTTTTAAATTAATTAGTTTTTGCAACTTATTAAATGTAGAATTCCACCTCATTGTGCAGTCCATCAGCGGTTTTTTGTAAAGGGCACATTTTAAAATGTTTACTTAAGTTTGCGTTTGTGATTTTTTTAGAAATATGTCCACATATATCAGTTTTTTCATTTATTTCACTTTTCTTCAACAGATCGTTAACACATAGTTGTAATGTATGTACATACACCACACCGGACACTGGTTATGTTATACATAGAAAAAGTTATTTCAATATCTTTTAAACCTATGTCGGGCACTAAATCATTTTCTTCATCCCAAATATTTTTTAACTCACTGTTTAAATGATTTGTCGTTTTCAATATATTCGCACCATTATCACTTGTTATTGTAATAATTTATTTTAAATCTATACAATAATCTCTCAAAACGTCTTTCCTTTAACGTATTGCATATTTACACCAAGAACACTTAGATCTTGCCTAGTTGCCAAAGGATAACATCTCTTTTTAAATTTTCGGAAGAAGAAATTATCCTTTCCTAAATATTATGTTCATTGACACTATGTTTATACGTCACACACCAGTTGTACTTTAAAACATTATTTCAGTCCGTTAGTGAACACCGTTTGATCTTACTATCACCTTGTCGCTGTTTTTAGGCCTATCCTCGGTTTGCAAACTTGGGTTTTTGCCAACGTTGTGCCTTTTCTTCCGACCTTGAATACAATTTTCAGACGCAATTTTCGCACACAAATGTGAGGAGCTAACCGTCGCATTTTTAACTACTTTGTCAACAGCGGAATTTCTTCCGGGATTGAAACTAGGGCGTCTTTGTGATGATTTGACAATTTTTCTTTCAAATCATATACGTTATTTTTTCAGTGCTCGAATTTTTCCGCTCAGTGGTTTGAATAATTGTACATAACTACGTTTGTTTATAAATACGCTAATTATTTCTTGCAATTCTTCCATTACTAAATTTTGTTTGTTTATGGATTTGTTTTACTTTTTAGTTGATTTGGGTGTGTTGCACATATTTAAACAAGATTAACGGCGTGTGTGACAACGAACTTATGGAGGCACGTTTGAACAGGTCAAACATTCGACCTAGGCTGTAGATAATTCGACCAATAACACTGCGTGACACGATTTTCGTACCTGAAAAACTGATTACTATTATGGTTTTCAATTAGTTACAATATGTAAGCAGTGGATGTTTTTTGTTTCTATCACGTCTTGTTTTTGAAGTATACACTGATGGCATTAGATAGGCTATGCCGATTCTGCATAAAATCTTGGAATTTCAATGGAGGTAGAGTTCACATTTTATCCCCTCATAGATACAATATGCATATTTACATGTCACTTCGTGCTCGTAACGACACATTGAAATATTCTACCTGATATACATACCGGGTGTCCAGCCTAAGATGCAACGGTTCATAGCCGATTTATTATTGCTTTTTTTGGAAAAGTGTTTCAAATAAATGTTGGCTCGAATCATATTCTCCACATTTTAAAATTAATTTCAGTAATGGCGAACTTCCGGTTGTACCGGAAGTAGATACTTTATTATTTTAAATGGAACACCTGTATATTACTGCACTTTTGGATTCCTTGTTAAATTTACATGACAATACGTTAGGCATACATTGGGGCTAAGTTGTACCGTTTGTGAATTACATGACGTTTTTTCGAAAAAAATGACATTTGCAATGTCTGCGGTGTTTGCAAATATCTCAGGAAATACGAAAGTTAGAAAGATGCGGTTTTCAGTTTTCGCTTAATTATGAAATAAAATAAAAGACGTGTGCTGGTCTTTTATTTTAAAATTGTTGCGTTTACATTACAGAATTATTATTATTAAATAGGGCTCTGTAATTTTCGAACTCTAAATCATGGATAACTTGATTTTTTTAAATTGAATGGTATAGCAATTTTTACATAAATGGATGTAAAATTTGATTTTCTTTCGATTTTATACGAGTGTCATTGTGTCATTCGCGATTTTTCAGTTTTTCATGATAGATACGTATTGCGAAGCGCCGGCCACCTTCCCCTCGCGTTTCAACCAGCCTTGGAACTAATAACAAAAAAAATAAGTTTGTAGTTAGTTTTAATTTTTTGTCGTTAATTTAATCGAATTATGATAATTAAATAAAGCATGTGTATATTTTTAAGTTTTTACAACACTCTATTAGTTACCGTACCAAAAATGTACGTGATGAAAAAAAGTACATAGATATCCTTATTAAGCGATTTGTATAAATAAATAAACAGGAAAAATTGAAGTGGGTACCTAATTTTTTTTTTAATTTGTAACCTAGTGTAATTCTTTTATATGGACGATCATGTAAACCACAAAATTCATGTAATTTTCCATAAACATTTTTCACGGAACACCGATTTTCATGAAATAACCGCTATCAAACGGAAAAAAGCGGCTCATTCTAATTATTACTGTCTACAGCATCGGAACAATAGAAGACTACTTTGGAAAGAGCTGCATAATTTGAATATTGGTAATAAATCATTCTCTGTATTGCCTAATAAACTACGTGATTTAGACGAATTAAATAAGCAGCTTGCAAAATCTACATTGGTGCCTGCCTCCAATAACTATCTATAAACATATAGTGATCCACCTCCACACAGTCATCATTTTAATTTTCATCAAATCACGTATTGATATATTCTGGCAGTTTTGAATCAATTTAAAAGTAATGCTACCGGCTTTAACAGAAAAAATCTTAAAATATTACTACTGTTTGTACCGCTGGACTATATAGTGCATATCTTTAACTGTTGTATTACATCTTCAATTTATTCCGATGTATGGAAGGAATCCTTCGTCACGCCTCTGCCCAAAACACCCATTCATTTTTTCATTCATTCATTATTCAGTTAGGGTGGGCACTTGAGCTAGGTGCTCATTGTACCATCCCTATTAATTCTCTTATTTCCACTCGAGCAGCTTGGTGTTCTCTATAAAGCCCAGTATCTTGCCCAGTGGAACTTGAGAACCTTCGAGGCTCCATAGATCTCTCCCGAATATTTCTGCTGAGTACTTCAGTTCCTCACATGTGGCAGATTAATGTAAATCGCTTTCCTCCTGTAGTTCATCTTCTACAGCGACGGTTCGGTTACGCGCAAAATTTTTGAAAAAATTCTTGAACGACAACTTCGTGCTTTTATTAATTTCGTCCAAGTTTTACCAGAACATCAGCCCGGCTTTCGCCCGTCCTGTAGTTGCATTACTGGCGTTCCTAAGGTAATGGATGATATTTTGCGCGCGACAGATAATGGCAAGACAACTGCAGTCTTTCTTCTTGATTACACTAGAGCATTTGATACTGTTCATTACCCAACATTGCTATCAATACTATGTTTTGTTGGTTTGACTGACATCGCCTTAACTTTAATGGAGTCTTATCTTACACGCAGATGTCAACGAGTTATTTACAATAGAAGATTCCTCAATGTATCGTATTAGCACGCGGCGTACCACAAGGTGCAAATATATCAACACTTTTATTTTCGTTGTACACGTTACATCTCCCCACAATATTACTTCACTGTAACTACCATTTGTATGCTGACGACGCCCATATATATTTTTCATTTGATGCGGACAAGTTAAGGGAGTCCCAATATTTTATCAATGAAGATATACGTAAGCTAATTGCCTACTCTGATAACCAGTGCTTACAAATCAATCCGAAAAAAACATAATATTATTTGGACCAAAACGATCCGTAACCGCTATAACAAATTCGATTGATATACGTGTTAATAATGAATATATTCAACCGGTAGACTGCGTTAAAAATCTTGGCACGTTCATCGACTCACAATTTCGCTTTAGCAATAACACGTCTTCCCTGATCAAAAAATCAGTGGTAGCTTCAAAATGTATGTTTCCCTCTAGAAAAGTTCTAAATCTTGAAACGAAATCATTGGTGTGCGAATCGCTTGTGCTTTCTCATTTTAACTATAGTGCAGCAATTTATTCACCTTGCCTGACGAAGAGAGATCAGTCAAGAATACAGAGAGTGCAGCACTCTTGCGTTCGTTTGGTGTATGGTATGCGAGCAGACGTGAGTAACGAAAAATTAGTGAGGCAGATTGCTCAACATGCGGAACAGAAGAATTTTGCAGTTCTGCAGTGTCCTTCCGAAACATTTCCAACAAACACCTACTGTACCTGTCACAGCAAATTTGAATTCGGCATCGATATATGATTGGACACACGAAGTAGACTTCTCATCACATTTCCCAAGCATAGACTTTCAATGTTTAAACTTAGTTTTACCTATAATTGTGCTGAAACGTGGAACACTCGTATTTACCCAATCATCCGTGGAGTAAATTAATTAATTGGCGTCTTCCGCCAATACCGTGAAATCACATCTCCTGCAAGAAACAGTTAAATGTTGGCCAGTGGTGTTCTCTACAATAATGCTGGACTGTTGTGCGTGTACTGGTGCCTATCTGTGACGTTCTTCAGAAGTGTCTTAACCGTTTGGTGAATTTCCTCGTCGTGACTTTGTTATTCTGATTTTCTCAAGTTTATGGCAATTGCATAATTGTCCATAAGTAAAGCACTCACTTTTCATATTTTAAAACGTTATTATCATAATTTAGTAGTTTTTTTAGTATTTTTGTT